>JAJPUD010015436.1:0-20983 GCA_023553655.1 Myrmecobius fasciatus
CTGAGTTCCACCCTCACTTCCGGCCTGCACAGGGGTCATCTATTTATCTTTCTGTCCGAGTCCGACTAACCTGATATGAAGTTCTCCGGAGAGCAGTGCCCAAATATTTCTGAGTTCGTTGACTTGAAGATCAGTTCAGAGGCTTATTTTATTGTTGATTTGAGAGAAGATCGGAGGAGAGGCAGAAAGTCACCTTTTCACTCCGCCATCTTGGCTCCGCCCCCGAAATTCACCCTTTTCATTTATGATTCTGTTAATTTGATTTGATTTTCTTTTTTTTTTATCAAATTAACCAAAGGTTTGTCAATTTTACTTTTTTCTTAAAATCAGTTCTTAGTTTTGCTTATTATTTCAATAATTTTCCTACTTTCAATTTTATTAATCTCTCCTCTGAGTTCTAGAATTTCTATTTTGTATTTAATTGGGGATTTTTAATTTTTTCTAGTTTTTTTAGATGCATGCTTATTTCAGTGATCTTCTCTTTCTCTATTTTACAATATAAGCATTTAGAGATACGAAATTTCTCCTAAGAAGTGCTTTGGTTGCATCCCCTAGGTTTTAGTATGTTGTTTCATTACTGCAATTCTCTTTGATTAAATTATTGATTACTTCTGTGATTTGTTGTTTGATCCACTCATTCTTTAAAACTAGATTTTTTTAGTTTCCAATTAATTTTAGTCTATCTTTCCTTTTGACTTTTATGTGGAAACTTAATTTTCTTTGCAGCATATCTGAAAAGGATGCATTTAGTATTCCTCCCTTTCTGTATTTTATTGTGTGCTCTAATATACAAGGAAGTTTTGTTTAGGTACCATATACTGCTGAAAACAAGATAGAATTATTTCTATCCCCATTCAATTTTCTTCAAAAGTCTATCATATCTAACTTTTTGAAAATTTTATTTACGTCCTCAATTTATTTCTTGTTTATTTTGTGGTCAGATGTATCTAGATTTGAGAGAGGTTGAGGTCCCTCACTAATATAGTTCTGCTGTCTATCTCTTCCTGTAACTCACTTAACTTCTCCTCTGAGTATTTGGGTGCTATACCACTTGATGCATGTAATATTGGTATTACTATATTGTCTATGCAACCTTTTTAGCAAGATGTAGTTTCCTTTTATCTCTTTTAATTAGATCTATTTTTGCTTTTGTTTTGTCTGAAATTAGAATTGCTATCTTTTTTTCTTCAGCTGAAGCGTAATAGATTCTGCTTCAGCCTTTACTTTGAATCTGTGTATATCTTTTTTGCTCTAAATTTATTTCTTGTATATATATAGGAGTTCCTTTTTTAAAAAACCATTCTGCTTTCCTCTTCCATTTTATGGGAGAATTCATTTCATTGACACCCACAGTTATAATTATTAACTGCATGTTTCCTTCCATCTCATTTTCCCTGATTATATATTTTTTTTCTCCTTTCATCCTGTCCCTCTTCACCAGCATTTTGGTTTTGACCACTGTCTCACTTAATCCGCCCTCTTTTCTAGAAACTCCTTTTCTTTTTTTTCTCCCTTTTCTCTCCTTTCCTATAGGGTAAGATAAAGTTGTATACCCAGTGATGTGCTTATATTATTCCCTTTTTGAGCCAAATCAATGATAGCAAGTTCATACAATGCCCATCCCTTTCCTTCTTTCCCTCTGTTGTAATAGGTCTTTTGTGCCTCTTCATGTAATATATTTATTCTGTTTTGACTCCTCCTTTCCTCTTCTCCCAATACAATCCATTTTTTCACCCTTAATTTTTTATATCATCACATCAAAGTCAATACATACTTACAACTTTTGTCTAAGTATATTCCTAACTGCCCTAATAGAGATATTGTTCTCAGTGTTACATGTATTACCTTCTTATGTAGGGATGCAAACAGTAGCTTTATTTTCCCCTTAAAAATTATGCTTTTCTGGGCAGTTGATTCTTGGTTGTTATCCAAGTTCCTTTGCCTTCTAGAATATTATTTTCCATACCCTCCTCTTCTTTAATGTAGAAGCTGATAAGTGTTGTGCAATCTGACTGTGGCTCTTTGATATTTGGATGTGTTTTCTCCTTCATCTGATAATTTTGGAATTTGACTATAACATTTCTTAGTTTTAATTTTGATATCTCTTTAGGAAGTGATCAGTGGATTCTTTCAAGTACTATTTTACTCTCTGGTTCTAAGAAATCAGGACAGTTTTCTTTTATAATTTAAAAAAAAAAAGATGTTATCCAGACTCATTTTTTTTAAAATCATGGATTTTTGGTAGTCCAAAAACTCTTAAATTATCTTTCTTGGATTTATTTCCCATGTCAGTTGTTTTTCCAATAAGATATTTTATTTTTTCTCTTATTTTTTCATTATTTTTATTTTGTTTGCCTAATTCTTTTTTTAATTCTTTTATTAAAGCTTTTTATTTACAGAACATATGAATAATTTTTCTACACTGACCTTTGCAACTTTCTGTTCCAAATTTTTCCCTCCTTTCCCCCACCCCCTCCCCTAGAGGGCAGATAGTCTAGTACATGTTAAAAAAATGTTAAAATAAATAAATAAATAAACCCAATAGATGTATACATATCTATATAGTTATCTTGCAGCACAAGAAAAATCAGATCTAGAAATAGAAAGGAAAAAAAAAACTAGGAAGGAAAACAAAATGCAAGCAAACATCAATAGAAAGTGTTAAAATTCTATGTTGTCATCCATACTCAATTCCCACAGCCCTCTCTCTGGGTGTAGATGGCTTTCTTCATCACTTAACAATAGGAACTATTTTGAATCACCTAATTGTTGAAGACAACCATGTCCATGAAAATTGATCATTGTATAGTCTTATTGTTGCCATGTATAATGATGTCCTGGTTCTGCTTATTTCACTTAGTTCATATAGGTCTCTCCAAGCCTTTCTGAAATCATCTTGTTGGTCATTTTTTACAGAACAATAATATTCCATAACATTCATATACCATAATTTATTCAGCCATTCTCCAATTGATGGGAATCCATTCAGTTTCCAGTTTCTTGCCACTACAAAAAGGGCTTCCACAAACATATTTTCACGTGTGGGTACCTTTTCCTCCTTTAAGATCTCTCTGGGATATAGGCCCAGTAGTAGTAATACTGCTGGGTCAAAGGGTATGCACAGTTTGATAACTTTTTGAGCATAGTTCCAAATTGCTCTCCAGAATGGTTGGATCCATTCACGGTTCCACTAACAATGTATCAATGTCCCAGGTTTCCCACATCCCCTCCAACATTTGTCATTACCTTTTCCTGTCATCTTAACCAATCTAAAAGGTATATAATGGTATTTCATAGTAGTCTTAATTTGCATTTCTCTGATCAATAGTAATTTGGAGCACCTTTTCATATGACTAGAAATAGTTTCAATTTCTTCATCTGAAAATAGTCTGCTCATGTCCTTTGACCAGTTATCAAATGGAGAATGGCTGAATTCTTATAAATTTGAATTAATTCTCTATATATTTTAGAAATGAGGCTTTTATCAGAACCTTTGAATGTAAAAAAATGGTTTCCCATTTTATTGCTTCCCTTCTAATCTTGTCTGCATTAGTTTTGTTTGTATAAAACCTTTTTAACTTGATATAATCAAAATTATCTATTTTGTGATTAATGATGATTTACAGTTCTTCTTTGGTCACAAATTCCTTTCTCCTCCACAGATCTGAGAGGTAAACTATCCTATGTTCCTCTAATTTATTTATAATATCAGTCTTTATGTCTAGATCATGAATCCATTTCAACCTTATCTTAGTATATGGTATTAGGTGTGGGTCAATGCCTAATTTCTTCCATATTAGTTTCCATTTTTCCCAGCAGTTTTTGTCAAATAGTGAGTTCTTATCCCAAAGGCTGGAATCTTTGGGTTTGTCAAACACTAGATTACTGTAGTCATTGACTATTTTGTCCTGTGATCCTAACCTATTCCACTGATCAACTACTCTGTTTCTTAGCCAGTACCAAATGATTTTGATGACCACTGCTTTATAATATAGTTTTAGGTCTGGTACAACTAGGCTATCTTTATTTGCTTTTTTTTCCCATTAATTTCCTAGAAATTCTTGACCTTTTGTTTTTCCAGATGAATTTCATTGTTGTTTTTTCTAGGTCAGTAAAATAATTTCTTAGGAGTTTGATTTGTATAGCACTAAATAAATATTATAATTATAATAAATTAATATGTTTGCTCAATCTATCCAAGAGCACCTGATACTTTTCCAATTGTTTAGATCTAACTTTATTTGTGCGGAAAGTGTTTTGTAATTTTGCTCATATAGTTCCTGACTTTCCCTTGGCAGATAGATTTCCAAATATTTTGTGCTATCAAGAGTTATTTTAAATGGAATTTCTCTTTGTATCTCTAGATGTTGGGTTTTGCTAGTGATATATAAAAATGCTGATGATTTATGTGGATATATTTTGTATCCTGCAACTTTGCTAAAGTTGTGGGTAATTTCTAACTTGTTCCTCACATATCTTTCCTCATCTACTCTTTGCTTTCACTAGTAACTCCCATGGAGATGACATGAGAGGAAATAGTCATGGTGGTTCTTTTCTATATAACACTCTAGTTGCTGAGAACTTTTATTTCCTTAAACATCATTGTTTTTAGTTTCTCATTATGCTAGTAGCATGCTATTAAAATCTGAATAGCTATATGAATCTGTGACAATTTTACAAACAAATGCATGAAGGAGAATTGGAAATGAAGTAAGGAAATTCAAAAGGAGTAGATATAAGTTATTGAATATTTCTAAATCTTTGTTGGTATGGCCAAATAAACCTGGCTGGGGTTTGTGAGCCGCATATTTCACTGATGAGAGTGCTTTAGAGGAAGAACAAAAATAATACTTGAGACCAGATATTAATGAGATGTGATGTGATAAATAAAGAAACTTAGTAGGTAAGTGAGCATGATGAAAGTGACCAGTTTGATATACTGGGTTTAAAGAAAAATCCATGCTTTTACAAAGGAAATGAGTTGTTAAGGAAGTTCCAGGGATTCAAAGAGAGAAGGAAGAGCAAGTTTCCTGTACTTTAACCCTAAAATCAAGAGATGATTGACAGGTCAGCCTATCCTGCTTATCATTGCTCCCTAGTGTTTACATTAGTATAAAATAAAATTATGTTTCTTTGATATTCCTTCTTAGCATTCAGAAAAAAATTCTTTTTCTTTGTAACACTATAACATAGAGGTGACTATGGGCTACTGAATGCTTTCTGGGAATAGAAAGCAACTCTGTTTCTACTGGTCAAGAAAGATTTCAAGCATGATTACAGTGACAGATTATGTCTAGGTATGGGGAATGTTATAACCACCATCATGGTTATTTGGCTATACTACCCCATGCAATAAAGCAAAATGGAAAAAAATAGCCTTTCTCACACACTTACAAAATCATTGCAGTTTTAAATTTGAGAAAAATCTCAAAGGGAAAGTTTTGGCAGTGAGAATGAAGTACAATGTATCTACCCTAAAGACCACCTATATAAAATGAGATTAGAGCTGAGTTTTAAAGATATCAATGTCAGAAAGTGAGGAAGTAAAATATTTTAGGCATGAGTAACAGCTAGTGAAAAGTCATGAGCTAGAGTATCCTATGCAAAAATGGTAAGAAATTCAGTGTCACCTTTCCATCAAGTTTAAAAGGATAGCATAACTTAGTCAAATGCTTCACTGAAATCTGTGTAAAAAAATGTCATCAGGCATTTATTAATTTCCTACTATGATCCAGGCAATGTATTAGTTGCTAGTGATACAGAGGCAAAAAAAGGAGAGACTTTCTGCCCTTAAAAATTACCTTGAGTGAAAACAATTCAAAAATAGCCATGTAAGTACAAAATATAAATGAAATAGATAGAGGGTAATTTCTGCTCATAGGAAATACTAAGAATGTGTTTCCTTGTTTGATACTTTTATTTATGATTGGATAAAGGCAAAAATGACATCATTATAAAATTCTAATTTGATACAAAGTTGATGGAAACAGCTATCATAGAGAATCCAGAAATACCAACAGATCAAAGAAGAGATTTGGAAGGAGGGATAGAAGGGGAAAGGGAAGAGAGAGGAAGGAGGATATCTTTGAAAACTCTTCAAAATATCTCAGATGCAATCCAATTTACTTTTAGATAATAAAGTCAAGTCTAATCTCTACATTTTATAAAAGAGAAAAGTGAATATCAGGGAGGAACAATTGACTTGCTTGGGAAGGTCACATATCTTGTTCTTGTCAAAGGTAAGACTTACCTATCATTCATTTTCATGATCAAAATACTTTACCTGGGAAATAAGTAGAACCAAGAGAAGATGGCACACAGCAACAAGATTATTTTATGATCAACTGTTATGAACTTGGCTCTTTTCAACAATGAGATCCTTCAAGGCAATTCCAATAGACTTGTGATGGAAAGAGCCATCCACATCCAAAGAGAGAACTATGGAGACTGAATATAAACAAATCATGGTATTTTCACCTTTGTTGTTTTTTATTTGCTTGTTTATTTTTTCTCTTTATCACATATTTTTCTCTTTCGATCTGATTTTTCCTTGACAAATATGGAAATGTTTAGAAAAATTGAACATTAAACTATATTGGATTGTTTGCTATCTAGGGGAGGGAAGGACAAAGGGACAGGAGGAAAAAATTTGGAACATAAGATTTTGCAAAGGTGAATGTTGAAAACTATCTTGGCTTGTGTTTGGAATAATAAGAAAGCTATTATAAAAATAAAAATAAATATTTTAACTGGAAAAATTTCAGAAACAATACCAAAACCCATCTCTAAAAAAGTCGAGGAGTATCAGTGTTGCTAGGTATTGGATTCTGTGTTTTAACAATTTATTTTGGAAACCTGCTATTGTTTATGTCCTCGTCTTTAGGTTGAATAGTAATGTCATGACCCATGTCATGATGGGTATTGCTCTACATAGTTTCATATTTCAGCAACAACAAGAAGAAGTTGCTGTATATGTCAAAAATCTGAAGCTTCTGAATGGATTAGAAATGTGTAGAAATCCAATTTTAACTTAATAGAGTTTAATCATACACAGATATAGATACTGATAATGTATATACATAAATGCACTTATTTAATAAAAGACATAAAAGCCTGATTTTTTTCTTTCAGAAGCATAAATGGGTCCTTTGTTCTAAGACAATATATATTAGTATTTGAATCCTTGACAAGTGATAATCATCTTTAAAAATCTTGTATTTATGATTCTCATGAAGTGAGAGTCAAATTGGCTAGCACCCAATCATGACAATTATATATAGAAGCGGATCTTTGAAAATGAGAAGGCAAAATCTACTATGTCATATAAATTGTTTTAAAGGAGAGAGTGTTGAATTTTGCAATATTTCAATTGAAGACATTGAAGAGGAGAAAGAATTTCAATTAATGTGTATGTTAAAATATCTCTAAATCTAAACGAAGATTTTAAAAAATGTTCCTTAATCTAACAGTTTCTTAGGCTTGGTGAGTGCTGGTATATGCTTAATATTTGGATTTCCAGAAAAACAAAATGTATACATGACACATTTTAAAGTTCAATCTATATCATTGACATTTTCCCATCACTTTGTTAACTCTAGACAATCAACAAAATAATAAATCAAGCCCAAGTTTTCCATGATATTTGGTTATCTCTTCTGGGATGACTCGATTTGAATATGTTTATGTCATCTAACCTTCTTCTGGCTCATATTCAGGAGTGTAAAGAAGGAACTACACAACTTCATTTGGGTTAATGCATAACCCAGATACCAGGCCTAGGACAGTTTCATTTGTTCCCCAAAAGCAAGTAATTGCAGGGCATAATGCAAATACAAGGGCTAAGATTTACATAAGGGATCAGCTAGAACTGCACTAATACTTTAGGAAGTTTGGTGTAATTAGACTCTAACTTATTTGCTGGATTATAAGGGCCTTCAAGAAATCCTACATTCTTGCAAATTTCTGAATCAGTAAATGAGATTGTGGGTTTCAGGGCAGAAAGACCTTCATATTTCCAATATCCCTTGAAATTAGGAAGGATAGCATTTACTATTTTTTTTAGCACCAGGAAGATGATTGTTATAGAATTACAAAATCTCAACATACTTCAGCAGCCATCCAGTTCAATTATATCTGAATAAGAATCCCCATAACAACATTTCTGATAGCTAGTCACCCTATCTTCACTTGAAGACTTCCAGTGAGAAGGAATTCCTTACTGGTTAGTGCCATCCATTTAACTTTTGTAAAACTTTAATTAATAGAAAAACATTTTTTGTATCAAACCTATATCTAGCCCTTCTGCTCATTTCTCAAATGTATAACCTCAGTAGTCCAAAAGAAGCAAATAGTCAATCAACAAATATTAATTAAACACTTATTACATCCCTTGCACTATGTTAAGCACAGAAAATAGAAAGAAAAGAATAGAAAGAAAATAGAAAAGGTAGAGGGACAAAACTAACATAAATCATTATATGTTATTTTTCCCAATGCATTAACAGAACAATTCTTAGTAAACTAATAATTAGAACAAATCTTCAACAGCCCTTCAAATATTTGAAGACAGTTATAATTGCCTTCACCAATTCTTCAGAATAAACATCCTTTCCTTTTTGTAACCAATTTTCACAAAATATTGTTTCAAAGTCTTTAACCATCCTGATTACTTGCTGGTTGTTTTCCAGCTTTTTTTTAAATGTGGCACCTAGAACTAAACATAGTATGCAAAATGAAATCTGATCAAAGCATTGGAATTATCCTAGTATCATAGATTTACCTATTTAAGGTACTAGTTTGGGGTGGGCGTGGGATTGAAGATCTCCCAGAACTGGCTTGTATACTAGCTCAGGAAGACCTAATGCTAAATTTTCGGTGTGAGTGTTTACATCTCAGAAATTGGCAAATGCTACACATTGGGGCTTGATTTGTTATTTTGTTGATTGTCTAAATTTAAGAAATGAAAGAAGAAAATGCTAGTGTTATTGCTTAGTCATTACAGTTATGTCCATGACGGGGGTCTTTATGACCCCATTTTTGGTTTTCTTGACAAAAATATTGGAATGGTTTCCCATTACCATCTCCAATTCATTTTACAGATGAGGAAACTGAGAAAGAGTTAAGTTTCTTTCCTAGGATCACATAACTAAATCTGGATTTGAATTCATGAAAATGAGTCTTCCTAAGTCCAAATGCAGTGTTCTAGTCACTATGCCACACAATGGGGTTAAGATTGGCACAAAATGTTGGGGTTTGATAGCAATTAATATATGAAAAATTCACAGTGGCTTTCTCCTTGCCAAAAGGTACATTTATTTGTAGGAAGAGATTATATACAAAATGAAGAGGTACAGCAGGGGTGGTAAACATGAAATAAATTTGGGAGAGCATATATTTAGTGAGGAAGGGGGTGGGGTGATGTTTAACAATTGACAGTGGAGAAGATGAGTTCCCGAGTGCAATTCACAATCAATCAGGAAAAAGGAAATAATCCAAGAGGTGGGAATATGCCATTGATTGGTTGGTCCTAAAAGGTATTTAGCCTCTTAAAAGAGTTAATTAGCTATAACAAGGAGAAAGACATCATGAGGCATGGGAGAGGATTGAGAGAATGAGAAAGACACCATGAGGCAGATCATCATGGCAGGCTAAACCAAAAAGGATTGAGCAAAGATAGTGTAGGCTGTGGACAGATTTTTAGGGGAAATTTAACCTCAGGGGTTTGACAGCATAGCTTGGCTTTCTGAATGGAGATAATCAGGTGGGGTTACCCAAGACCTCCACAGGGAGCATGCCTGTAAGGTTGAGCTGATCCCTATCAATGCCCTTCCCTGATCACCATAAGGAGTAATTTTATCATTACTTACTTCACACTTTCTCTGCTAGCCTCACCTACTTACCCAGGACCTCATCACCACCTATCTGCTGAAAATGTTTATAATAAAGATTTGATTTAATATTATATCTTGCATGGTTTTGTTTGTTTGTTTGTTTTTTTCCTGGAAAATCAGTTGCCCTTACCAGGATTAAAGAAATCTTAAAGAATATTTCTAATCCAACTACCTTATTTTCTGGATTAGTAAATGAGGCACAGTGATGAAATCATTTACTCTGGTCACTCAATCTGGAACTAACAAAGCCAGAATGACTTGCTTTCAAATTCAGCACAATTTCCATTGTTACCAAACTGTCTCTTACATTACCTCTGTTGTCCTGAATACTATGATCTCTTCATTAAAACCTGAGATCATAGGTGCTTATTTCTTTTTTTTTTCATTTTGTTTTCGAATGTATATACATGTATGTATGAGTATTACTTAATTTGATCTTCCTAACAGCCCTTCTGAAAGGAGGATGGATCTTACTCATTTTTCAACTGAGAAAAGTAATGTCCAGACAGGCAAAATAACTCGCCTTCAAAATGTTTATTACAAAATATTTATTAAATGAAAAAAGCAAAGGATGAGTGCTACTGATAGTTAAAATATCCTTGGGACCAGAAGCTATCAATAAGAACTCCTGGAACAGAAACAGAAAGATTCTAAGTTGTAATGAAACAAGGAGCAAAGTACATCATTCCCTGTGCTGGGAAATCCAATTTTACCATAGTATAAAATATATGGCCAAATACTGGTGCAACTGGGGGAAAACAAAACAAAGCAAAACAAAAAAACAAAAAAAAAGTAATACTGGTAGTGATGGGACTGGCAAAGAAAATAGCAGCTTTGACAATTGATTGATGATATTGCTAATCAAGAAATTTATCTTTTGGGTCAAAATGATAGGAAAACTAGACTAGAGGCTCATCAGTGCAGACCTTAAGTGGTTATATAATGTTGTGTTAATTACTTAAAGCAAAATATTTAAATGGGTTACCTTATAATAATACATAATATAATAATAAAACCTTAACATATTTAAATCCTGAAAAAATTTAATGTATTTTCTGCTGAACTTATTTGCTTTATATGAGCTGGAATTGAGTTTGCAAGATTTTGAAATATATTCTTTAACTCTTCATCATGAAATCACCTTTTTTCACATTAGAACATTAACATACTTTTAATGAAGAGTAATCTCTTTTATCTGAATGATGAGGACAATTTTTTTCAATTTTTTTATTATTCATAGATTTCAGTGGGGTAGCTAGGTGGCACAGTGGAGAGAGCACCAAATAACATAATAATTGCAAATCACTTATTACAGTATCTAAGGCATAGTATGTATATAAATACTGTTGTTGATTTCTATGTAAATAGTATTTTATTTTTTCAATTTCATGTAAAGATATTTTTTAACATTTTTTAAAATAAAATTTTGAGTTCCAAATTTTTTCCCTCCCACTCATTCCCTTTAAAATATGGTAAGAAATTTGATATAGGTTATATACTGTAATCATGTTAAATATATTTCCACATTAGTCATGTAACAAAAAGAAGAAACAGAACAAAGGGGGGAAAATAATTCAAAAAAGTGAAAATAGCATGCTTTAATCTGCATTCAAACTCCATTAGTTCTTTCTCTGTATATTGATAACATTTTATATATACATATGTTTATTCTTCCCAAATGAATTGGATCCTGCAAGATTGAATTGTAGTATTCCATCTTAATTTGACAATTTCTGTAATTTTAGAGGAAAAATTTTTGATATAAAAATCTGTTTTTTGTTATATTTTTATCAGTGCTTACTATTCTCTAATAGGTGAAAGACTTCTAGGCTTACAAATTAGAAATTTAAAAAAAATAACTGAAACAATTTTAAATGGATATTTTATAATTTGATGGAGGTGACCTTTTCTTTGAAAGTCACCAAAATTTGTGACTATGGTTTGGGTATAATTTTTAATGAAAAATATTATTTTCAGCAAAAATTTCACTTTTCTTGCTCTCAGTACTTCAGTTATTTTACTGTCATATAAGTGATATTTTTTTTTCCTTCATTGCAGCAGCAGATAACAGATTTTTCAAAAAAATGATCTCACTGTTCTATCATTTTAAGAAATCTATGCTTAACTAAAGAGGAGTAGATAATCCTTCTGTATCCCTTTGAAAGTGCTTATTTGTATACTGCTCTAGGAATTAATTAGGTTGTTTTTTTTTTTTTTTTCAAATATTGAAATTGGTCTTTCCTTCTCCTCAGCAATTTTCTTTATGGTTTGGTACCTATTGATAAAGTTTCCTTGTGGGTTTTAATTATTCTTGAACTGTTTGATTTTTTCTATACCAATAGCCAGGGATATTTCTAATAGTCTCTTTAAAACTATACTTTGGATTCCGGGAAATATAGTTCCTTGGATCAACATCTAATCTTTAAAAACACACTATAGAATAGAAAAGAACACTATATGATGTATGTATTTAACAAATATAGCACATAATTGAAAAATTAACTAAAGGAGGGGAAATCAGTTCATTCCAGTTTTATCTTTTCAAAATCAGATGTCCCCTAATGCATTGTTGGTATAATTGTGAGATGATCTAACCATACTGGAGAGAAATTTGGAACGATGCCCAAAGGAGTATAAAGCTATGTATGTGTTTGTGTGTATAAAACTCCTTTGATATAATCCCAAGAAATCATAAAAGAGAGAAAAGGACCCATATTGGCAAAAACACTTGTCACAGTTCTTTTTTGTAGGGGCAAGGAACTGGAAATTGAGTGGATGTCCATCAACTGTGGGATGGCGAAATAAGTTATGGTATATGAATGTAATGGGATAGTATTTTTCTACAAGAAATGATAAGGAGGCTGATTTCAGAAAAGCCTGGACTTACATTAACTGATGCTGAGTGGTGAGAAAAACCAATTGAATATTGTACATATTAACAACAAGATTATGTGATGTTTGACTGTTAATGAAGTTTATTTTCAACAATGTGGTGATTCAAGGAAATTCCAATAAACTTGTGATGCAAAGTATCATCTGCATCCAAAGAGAAAATTGTGAAGACTGAATAATGGATCAAAGAACAGTATTTTCAACTTTTTGGAGGTTGTTGTTGTTTGCTTATTGTTTTTTTTTCTTTCTCATGTTTTTTTCTCTTTTGTTCTGATTTTTCTTGTGCAGCATGACAAATATGGAAATATGTTTAGAAATGCACATATTTAACCTATATTGTATTGCTTGCTGTCTTAAAGAAGAAGGAAGGAGGAAAGGAGAGAGAAAAATTTAGAATGCAACATTTTTCAAAGGTGAATGTTAAAAACTATCTTTGCATGTATTTGGAAAAATAAATTACTATTGAAAAAAGATCAGCTGTCCGAAGTAAGCCCTCTGTCATTAGAAGAATATCTGATCATAGCTGTCACAAAATCAAGGCATAATTTAATTATTTCTTGTCCTAAATAATTCACACACCACTGAACCTATTCCTAAATTTACTGCTTGTGTCTTTTCATTGTGTTTCACTAGGAGAAATTCAAAGTGGCTAATTGGTAAACAAGACTAGATATACTAAATGTTGTTGTAGAAACTATCTGCTATGAGTAAGTTTATGTATTCTATTCTTGCCATGATATATAGGTGGCATTAACTTGCAGTGTTATGTGATATGTGAAGAGACATCTATTTTGATCAGTGTTGCCTTTTTTTTCGCCTAGGGTCACAGTCAGATAATCATATTTGAATTTAGGTCTTCCTGATTCTAGGGCTGGTGCTCTATCCACTTCTTGCCTTCTATTTTACTCTTTATTCTTTATCTCATTTTCTTTTAATTTAAAGCAAAGGCCTTTTTTAAATTAAAGCTTTTTTTTTATTTTTGAAACATATGCATGGATAATTTTTCAACATTGACCCTTGCAAAATCTTGTGTTCCAAATTTTTCCCTCCTTTCACCTACCCCCTCCACTAGAAGACAAGTAATTCAATATATGTTAAACATGTTAAAATATATGTTGAATCCAATATATGTGTACATGTTTATATAATTATCTTGGTGCACAATAAAAATCAGATCAAAAAGGAAAAATAAATGAGAAAGAAAACAATGCAAGCAAACAAAAAGAGTGAAAATGCAATGTTGCAGGCCACATTTAGTTCCCACAGTCCTCTCTCTGGGTGTAGATGGCTTCCTTCATCACAAGATCATTGGAACTGAAAGGCCTTTTATTTTTACTTACTGTCTGATTTGTTTTGTATAGTAAAAGAAACCTAGGTGAGGACTTGTAAGCTATGGTTTTGAGTGGGTGCTGACACAACACATGTTTTGATTTTTATTATTTCTACTTGCCCCTACTTAATGACTCTCTAGTTGATAATATAGAGAAAACCCACAATGGGAGATAGGGGTGGGGGTAGAGTCAAGATGAGAGGCAAAATGGAGAATCTTAAGAATGTGGAAACAGTATTGGTATGAGGAGGAACTGTTTTTGTGGGTAAGATGAGTTCATTTATAGACACAAAAAGTTTGAGATAATGGTAAAATGTCCAGGTATGCTTGGATAGTAGGCAAATGAAAATACAATCCTAAAGAACTAGACTTCTAGGTAAAGATGAAAGCTGAAGATATAGCTTTGGGAGTTTTTGTTGTTGTTATTATTGTTGTTTGTTTTTGATAGAGCTGATCAGTGAAGTCATAATAATAAAAAAAACCATCACCAAAACAAAGAATATAAAGAGAAAAGAGAACTTTATTCAACCTTTGAGGGATAGTTTAGGAGAGGGGAAGAAGATAGACCTAAGGAAAAATGACAACAGAAATGAAATAAGAGGAACATGAGCTTGGTGGTGGTTGTCCATTTTTGAAAAGGATCAAAATGATGTCACTATATTAGAGTCAAATTAATGTATCTGATTGTGGCTCATCTGACCAATACAATATCAGAATGCTTTGCCACAGATTAGATGCAAATAGTCCCCATGAACATTTGAGGTGGATTGTCTAACTTTGCATATTTGCTTTTAGAGCACAGCATCTTCTCTGATGAGGGCATGCTATGCTGGGCAGTCTTGTGCCAGTGTCTTAGAAGAGGAATATGAAAGTACAGGATCATGGAAGTCAAAGGAAGAGATAATCAAAATGGAAGAAGTGGTAGTTGGTATTGAATTTTGCATGTTGAATGACTAAAAAACGGCTGTTGTTGATTAGGCAAATAGTGACCTTGGAGCAAATAGTTTCAATAGAGTAAAGGCCATTAAAGTCATATTGTTTTTCTATATTAATCTGAGGAGTTCTAAGTAGATGGTAGAATTGTTGAGCCTGGACCTTATACCACATCAGTTAGAATCGCACAGAAGGCAGCTAGTCCAAGACCTCATTTGCCAATAGATGAAGGAAGACTTAGTTCCAAGCTTTCATGTCAACAGATACAAAGATACATTAAAAAAGACTCAGCAAAGATTTTAAATATTCTAGGCTGTAGTCTGCATGTCAAATGCTGAACTTAAGTTTTTGGGCTGGGGCAAAAAACAAATCCAAAAACAGCCAGCAGAAATCTAGTTTTAGGAAAGTTAGTAGAATTGGGAAGAGGTAAAATGAAGGAGATCCAAGGAATCACAGCTGCCTAGGCTAACAATTTGGCTGCTTCCCAGTCAACAAAATCTATTTGTATTTTGGGTGTGCCACCTCTCCCTTCCCTACTCTGTTGGGTTTAATGGCCTGCAGCTGTGTTATGAGATTTTTTTTTTTTGGACAATTAAGGGCCTTAAGAAGTTACTGGGTAATGAGGAAGTAAAGTCCAGAACTGCATTAATAAGCTAGTGATGTCTATTGACTAAGGTTCTAAGTGTAGGTAATAAAATGAGTAAGGGATCTTATCATGGGCAACTAAAGATGACCTCATATGTATCACAGAACCTTGATGAAATAGGATTCATCAAAGATGGCACAATGGATAAAGTGCCTGGAGTCAATAAGACTCACCTTCCGGAATTCAAGTCTGACCTCAGATACTTACTAGTTTTGTGACCCTAGGCAAATCACCTAATCCTTTTGATTTCAGTTTCCTCATATGTGAAAAGTGCTAGAAAAGGAAATGCCAAACCATCATAGTATTTTTGCTATGAAAGATCCTAAATAGGGACTTAGAGTGTTGGATACAGCTGAAAACAATTTAACAACAACAACATACCTTGTTCAAAGGAAATAGATTAAATAAGACAGTAGGAGAGATAGCATTATATAGCCAATAGATATGCTCCTTTGTGGAAATCTAAGAACCTATGCCAGAAGGCAGAGGAGAAGGAACATGGTTAAGGATCAAAATGGGTAGAAATGATGGTAATATAGTAGTAGGAACAAATTCAGGCCACTAGGCCAGATGAATGATTAGTTCCTGACCACATTATAAACTTGGCAGTCAGTCAACACGAATTTATTAAGGACATCTTAGGCACGAGAGATGCAAAGAAAGGTAAATGGATAGGACCCACTCTCAAGGAGCTCAAAATCTTTTTTTTAATTTATTTTTTTATTAATACTTTTTATTTGCAAAACATATGTATGGGTAATTCCTCAACATTAACCCTTACAAAGCTTTCTGTTACAAATTTTTCCCCCCTACTCCCCACCCTTCCCCTAGATGGCAGGATATCCACTACATGTTAATTATGTTAGAATACTTAAGAAATCAAATATATGTATACTTATTTTCACACATCATTTTTGTGCAGGAGAAATCGTATCTATAAGAAAGAATAATCCAATAAAGGAAATACAATGCAAGCAAACATCAATAGAGAACATGAAAATGTTATGTTGTGGTCTACATTTCACATCCCTCTCTCTGGGTGTATATGGCTCTCTTCACCGAACAATTGGAACTGGTTTGAAGCTTTTCATTGTTGAAGAGAGTCATGAAGGAGCTCAAAATCTAATGAGATAGACAATATGCAAATCACTATGCACAAAGAAGATGTAAAGAAGATAAATTAGGGATGATCATGAGAGAAGTCCCAAAGGCAATTTACAGTTTTGATGTGGTTCTTCAACTACAGGAACAAATGCTAGCTTATATTAGAGCAGTAATGAAATACCTGCCTAGGTGAAAAAATACATCCTTTAGAAGGTAAAAGAAGTATTTAGTGGCATAGTTAGTTTGAATCTCATTTTTCCCAACATAAAAAAACAAAAACAACAACAACAACAAAAAACTGATGACAATAAAAGGAACTTTGGAAAGCTATTTGATGTCAACAAAGATATTCTTATTTGTTGTTCAGTCTTTTCTTTCATATCCAATTCTTTGTGAATCCATTTGGAGTTTTCTTGGCAAAGATACTGGAATAGGTTGCCATTTGTTTCTTCAGGTCATTTACACTTGAGGAAACTGAGCCAAACAGGTAAAGTGCCTTGCCACCCAGCTACTAAGTAGTTAAGGCCAAATTTGAACTCAGGAATATTAGTATTCCTGATTCCACATATCATGTTTGATGCTTTTTACTATCTAGCTACATATTCAAATATAGATTGAACTATCTTTCTGAGGTCTTGCCATATCTGATATTCTATGATTGTTTTATTTATGATTTTTTTGTTTTCATTTTTTTAAACTGGTACTGGTAAACTCCTGATTTACCATGAGTCAGTATTGTGAAACAGTAGTCTAAAGTGTTAATATTTTGAGCTTCTTTAATTGAAATTTACTATCTAGAGTGAGCTGTAGCAGCCCCCCATATTCATCTGGACAATCATTACATCTGATTCTACATGTCACATTTTTTCTTATTTTAAAAAAAATTGGATTAAATAGAAAATGAGGGGAAAATAGAATAGAAAAAGAAAGACAGAAAAGGAAAGTAAAAAACAAAACAAAACAAAACAAATAAACCAAAAAAAAAATTGCCATGTGCCTAACAGAACATCAGGGAGGATTCAAAATATATAACAATAAATTTTCATTTCAAGAAAGCATATATAATAATAGAAAACTTACATTCATGAGTGTCCATCTTTGCTTTGTAGATTTGTTTTTATTTTCTGCTATGTTCTTTTTATTTTATTCTTTACATGTCACATTTTAAAACATACTTCAAAAAGCTAGAGCAGGAGTTCTTAACTTTTTTTTTTGTCATGGACCCCTGTGACATTTTATTAAAGTCTATGAAGCCCTTCTCAGAATATTTTTTTCATGCATAAAACACATAGTTACAAAAGAAATAAATTATATTTATTATATGTAACATATATATGGGGGCAGCTAGGTGGTATGGTGGGCCTTATGTGACTCTAGATAAGTCACATAACCCTATTTGCCAAGTTTCCTTACCTGTAAAATGAGCTGGAGAAGGAAATACTTCCAGTATCTTTACCAGGAAAACCCCAAATGGGGTCACAAAGAGTAAGACACAGCAATGAAAGCAACAACAAATGCATGTTTTTCCAATATAAGTTCATAAATCTTCTGAGATCCTTAGGAGGAAGGAAAAGTATGTCTGTGTGTCTTCTGTTAAGAACCTCTGAAATAGAGAGAATATATCAGAGTGAATAGAATGAAGTAGGTATTCAAAAACAATCAGAACCATGACATATGAGAATTTCATGAGATAAGAATGTTGAGCCTTAAAACAAGAAAGCTTATCAGCAGACCTTTACATATTTGGAAAGTTGCCATCTGGAAGAAGGATGCTATTTGTATTTCTTGGATTATATTAGGGAAAAGGTAACTAACAGTAAGATCTTACAAAAATTGAATAGGACTCTTGAACAGGGTAAGAAATCACTGGAAGTCTTTAGTCACATATTAAAAACTCACTTGTCAAATATATTTTGCACCTGAAAATAATGATTTAAGTAGGGAAGAGATGAGCTGATTTCTCAAATATCTTCTAATTTTTTCCATGGCTGTTTTCCATTAAGTCTTCAACGAATATTATGCCAGCTTTATAGATTATCCCTTTCCTTGGATTCTTCTATTTCATACAGTTTAGGTGATATAGTTTAGTACTTTGTACAATTTTGACTGAGTACTTTCACAATCTAACTTGTTATCTAGTCTTCCCACATCTACTATCATTTCTTACCCTGGTGACTTACTGAATCTCATGATATTCATAAATTCATCCTTCTGCAAGATGAAATCAACTCTAAAATTCTCCCTTCCTCAAATCATTTCCAAACCTCACTGCAGGACTGCATCATGTCTCTGTGCTGAGTACTCCCCATTACCTTTTCAGCTTCTTTTTCTGTGTAGTCTTTTCCATTTCATTATGAGTTCCTTGAGGGCTCTTGTGCTTTTCTTATATCTCCAGGAATTATTCTTGGCACATAATAGGTTATTAATAAAAAGTTTGTTGAATCGATTGTTGAATGACATGTAGAAATAAATATAAATTCTTTTCTTTGACATTTAAAGTTCTCTACAATCACTCCCCTTGCTATCATTCTAGTATTCTAATAAAATATTCCACTCCATGCATTCTGTACACCAACCATATTGGCCTCCTTGCTATTCTTCATATCTGACTATTCCTTTGCATTGACCTATTTGTCTCTCCATGTCTATATTTCCTTCCTCACTTTCACCTTTTGAAATTCCCGATTTCCTCTCATAAAGAGACATAGAAAATCTAATATAACTGAGGGAAAGAAGGGAGGGCAATGAGTATTGTGTAAACCTTACTCTCATTAGATTGGGCTCTAAGAGAGTATATCAGACACATTTGGCTTCAAAGAAATGCCTGACCCTCATTGTGGGAAGGTGGGAGGGAAAGGAGGAAAGGAAAGGGATAGAATAATAGAAGGATTAAGAGAAAGGTGCAAATGGGGAGGGAGGAGTTCTAAAGGGGGAGGACTGTTGGAGGGAGGTGGTCATAAAAATAAAGTACTGGGGAGGGGGGAAGAGAGAGAGGGGAAAGGGAGGAGAAAATCATAACTCTGGATAAATAAAATGGCAGGGAATACAGATATAGTTATTTTCACTGTGGATGTGAATGGGATGAACTCTCCCATAAAACAGAAGCGGGTAGAAGACTGGATTAAAAGCCAGAATCCTACAATATGTTGTTCATAAGAAACATATCTAAAACATAGAGATACATACAAAGTGAAGGCAAAGGGCTGGAGAAGAATCTTTTACGCTTCAGGTGAACAAAAAAAGGCAGGGGTATCAATCCTTATCTCAGATCAAGTAAAAGCAAAAATAGATCTAATTAAAAGAGATAAGGAAGGAAACTATATTTTACTAAAGGGTACCATAGACAATGAAGCGATATCAATACTAAACATATATGCACCAAGTGGTATAGCATCCAAATTCCTAGAGGAGAAACTAACAGAGATGCAAGGAGAAATAGACAGTAAAACTATACTAGTGGGTGATCTAAAACTTGCTCTCTCAGAATTAGATAAATCAAATCAGAAAATAAATAAGAAAGAAGTTAGGGAGGTAAACAAAAGGCTAGAAAAGTTAGGTATGATAGATCTCTGGAGGAAATTGAATGGTGATAGAAGGGAGTATACTTTTTCTCAGGGGTTCATGGAACTTATGTGAAAATTGATCATGTGTTAAGGCATAAAAACCTCAAAATCAAATGCAGAAAAGCAGAAATAGTAAATGCATCCTTTTCAGATCATGGTGCAATAAAACTCACATGTAATATAAGGCCAGGAGAAAACAGACCACAAGTTAATTGGAAATTAAATAATCTAATCCTGAAAAATGAATGGGTGAAAGAGCACATTATAGACACAATTGATAATTTCATCCAGGAGAATGACAACGAGACAACATACCAAAATTTGTGAGATACGGCCAAAGTGGTTATAAGAGGTAATTTTATATCTCTAGATGCTTACTTGCATAAAACAGAGAAAGAGAAGATCAATGAACTGGGCTTACAATTAAAAAGCTAGAAAAAGACCAAATTAAAAACCCTCAATTAAATACCAATGGGAAATTCTGAAAATTAAAGGGGAGATCAATAAAACTGAAAATAAGAAAACTATTGAATTAATAAATAAAACTAAGAGTTGGTTCTATGAAAAAAACCAACAAAATAGATAAGCCTTTAGTTAATTTGATTAGAAAAAGGAAAGAGGAAAA
>JAJPUD010015436.1:25983-37406 GCA_023553655.1 Myrmecobius fasciatus
TACTACCAAATTCCTTCTATGACACAGATATGGTGCTGATAGCTAAACTAGGTAGGGAGAAAACTGAAAAAGAAAACTATAGACCCATTTCCCTAATGAATATTGATGGAAAATTTTTAAATAAGATTTTAGCAACGAGATTACAGAAATTTATCCCCAGGATAATACACCATGATCAAGTAGGATTTATACCAGGAATGCAGGGCTGGTTCAATATTAGGAAAACTATTAGCATAATCAATTATATTAATAACCAAATTAACAAAAACCATACGATTATTTTGATAGATGCAAAAAAAAGCCTTTGATAAAATCCAACACCCATTCCTATTAAAAACACTGGAGAGTATAGGAATAAATGGGCTTTTCCTTAAAATGATTAGTAGTATCTACTTAAAACCATCAGCAACCATCATATGTAATGGAGTCAAACTAGAACCATTCCCAACAAGATCAGGAGTGAAACAAAGCTGCCTACTATCACCATTACTATTTAATATTGTATTAGAAATGTTAGCTTTGGCAGTAAGAGAAGAAAAAGAGATTAAAGGAATTAGAGTAGGTAATGAGGAAGCCAAATTATCACTCTTTGCAGATGACGTGATGGTATACTTAGAGAACCCTAGAGACTCAACTAAAAAACTACTAGAAACAAATCACAACTTTAACAAAGTTGCAGGATACAAAATAAATTGACATAAATCATCAGCATTTTTATATATTACCAATAAAACTCAGCAGCAAGAGATACAAAAAGAAATTCCATTCAAAATAACTGTTGATAGCATAAAATATTTGGGAATTTATCTGCCAAGGGAAAGTCAGGAACTATATGAACTAAACTACAAAACACTCTCCACACAAATAAAATAAGACCTAGTCAATTGAAAAAACATAAAATGCTCATGGGTAGGCAGAGTGAATATAATAAAAATGACAATACTACCCAAACTAATTTACTTATTTCGTTCCATACCAATCAAACTCCCAAGAAATTATCTTACAGATCTAGAAAAAATAGTAGCAAAGTTCATTTGGAAGAACAAAAGGTCAAGAGTTTCAAGAGAATTAATGAAAAAAGAGGCTGATGATGGTGGACTTGCTGTACCAGATCTAAAACTATATTACAAAGCAGCGGTCATAAAAACCACTTGGTACTGGCTAAGAAATAGAGCAGTCGATCAGTGGAATAGGATAGAATCACAGGACAACCTAGGCAATAACCTTA
Source organism: Myrmecobius fasciatus (assembly GCA_023553655.1). NCBI lineage: Eukaryota > Metazoa > Chordata > Mammalia > Dasyuromorphia > Myrmecobiidae > Myrmecobius > Myrmecobius fasciatus. Next base: position 27,212 of record JAJPUD010015436.1, read on the forward strand.
ACAATTTAGTGTTTGATAAACCCAAAGACCCCAGTTTCTAGGATAAGTACTCACTATTTGACAAAAACTGCTGGGAAAATTGGAAACTGGTGTGGAAGAAATTATGGCTTGACCCACATCTAACACCACATACCAAGATAAAATCTAAATGGGTTCATGATCTGGATATAAAGAGTGATATTATAAGTAATTTAGAGGAAAATAATATAGTGTACCTATCAGACCTACTGAGATGGAATAAATTTTTGTCCAAAGAAGAACTGGAACTCATGTATGGGTAGTTCCCCAGCATTATCTTTACAAAGCTTTCCATTACAAATTTTACCCCCAGTCTTCTCCCCTTTGCTAGATGGCAGGAAGTCCACTACATGTTAATTATGTTGAAATACTTGACAAGTTGTGCAAGAAAAATCCTATCTATAAGAAAAAAAAAACCCAAGAAAATCAGAGAAAGGAAACACAATGCGAGCAAACTTCAATAGAGAGCATGAAAATGTTATGTTGTGGTCCATATTTAATATCCCTCTCTCTGGGTGTATATGGTTTTCTTCAGTGAACAATTGGAACTGGTTTGAGACAATTTTTGTTGCAGAGAGCCATGTCCATCAGAATTAATCATCATGTAATATTGTTGTTGCTGTGTATGATGATCTCCTGATTCTGCTTGTTTCACTCAGCATCAGTTCATGCAAGTCTCTCCAGGCCTCTCTGAAATCGTCCTGCTGGTCGTTTCTTACAGAGCAATAATATTCCATAGCATTCATATACTATAATTTATTCAGCCACTCTCCAATTGATGGGCATCCCTTCAGTTTCCAGTTTCAAACCACTACAAAAAGGGCTGCCACAAACATTCTTGCACATATGGGTCCCTTTCCCTCCTCTAAGATCTTTTTGGGTTATAGGCCCAATAGAAACACTGCTGGGTCAAGGGTATGCACAATTTGATAACTTTTTGAGCATAGTTCCAAATTACTCTCCAGAATGGTTGGATCCATTCACAGTTCCACCAACAAGGTATTAGTGTCCCAGCTTTCCCACATCCCCTCCAACATTCATCGTTATCTTTTCTTGTCATTTTAGCCAATCTGACAGGTGTGTAGTGGTACCTCAGAGTTTTCTTAATTTGCATTTCTCTGATCAATAGTGATTTGGAGAAACTTTTCATATGACTAGAGATGGTTTTAATTTCATCATCTGAAAATTTTCTGTTCATATCCCTTGGAACTCTTAATTGAACACCAGATAGATAACTTTGACTATATTAAGTCAAAGTTTTTGTACAAACAAAACCAATGCAGTCAAGATTAGGAGGGAAGCAATAAATTGGGAAATCATCTTTACAATTAAGGTTTCTGATAAAGGTCTCATCTCTAAAATATATAGAGAATTGTCTCATATTTATAAGAATTCAAGTCATTCTCCAATAAATAAATGGTCAAAGGATATGAACAGACAATTCTCAGAGGATGAAATTAAAACTATATGTAGTCATATGAAAAAGTGCTCCAAATCACTATTGATCAGAGAAATGCAAATCAAGACAACCATGAGGTACCACTACACACTTGTCAGATTGACTAAAATGACAGGAAATGTTAATGATGAATGTTGGAGGGGATGTGCGAAGGCTGGGACACTGATGCATTGTTGGTGGAGCTGTGAACAGATCCAGCCATTCTGGAGAGCAATTTGGAGCTATGCATACTGTGCATACCCTTTGACCCAGCAGCATTTCTATTGGGCTTATGTCACAAAGAAATCATAAAGGAAGGAAAGGTCCCCACATGTGCAAGAATGTTTGTGGCAGCCCTTTTTGTAGTGGCTAGAAACTGGAAATTGAATAGATGCCCTTCAATTGGAGAAGGGCTGAATAAATTATGGTATAGGAATATTATGGAATATTATTGTTCTATAAAAAACAAACAACAGGACGATTTCAGAAAGGCCTGGAGAGACTTAGATGACCTGAGGCTGAATGAAATGAGCAGAACCAGGAGATCATTATATACGGCAACAACAATATTATATGAAGATCAATTCTGATGGACATGGCTCTCTTCAACAATGAAATGTTTCAAACCACTTCCACTTGTTCACTGTAGAAAGCCATATACACCCAGAGAGAAGGATGTGAAATGTGGACCACAACATATCATTCTCATGCTCTCAGTTGATGTTTGCTTACATTGTGTTTCCTTTATCTAATATGTCTTTCGTGTAGATATGTTTTTTTCTTGCACAACAATGATAGGTGTGGAGATATGTATTCATATATTCGATTTGTCAAGTATTTTAACATAATTAACATGTAGTAGATATCCTGCCATCTAGGGGAGGGGTGGGGAACTGGGGGGAAAATGTGTAACAGAAAGCTATGTAAGGGTTGATGTTGAAGAATCACCCATACATATGTTTTGCAAAATAAAAAAATAAAGTTAAAAAAAAAAGAAAATCCTGATTTCCCAATGAGCAAGTGGATTTCAGAATAACTGGTAAGATTTACATGAATGGATGCTGAGTGAAGTAAGCAGAACCAGTAGAACATTGTACACAGTGACAGCAACATTATATGATAAACTATGATTGATTTAGTTCTCAGCAATACAATAATTCAAGACAATTACAAAGGACTCCAGATGTAAAATACCATTCTCATTTAGAGAAAGAACTGATGGAGTCTGAATGCAGATCAAAGCATACTATTTTCACTTTAATTCATGTTTTTTTTTTTCCTTTTGATTTGCTTCTTTAACAAAAATAACTAATATAGTAATATGTTTTCCATGATTACACACATATAAGCTATATGAAATAGCTTATTGAGTTAAGGAGGGGGAAGGTTAAAAGAGGGAGAGAGAAAAAAAACTCAGAATTTGTTTTAAATGATTGTATGTGTCAGATAATGTCAGATCTGTCAAATCAAATAATATGGTACAGATTAGTTAGTATTAGCATATTCTATATAGGTTCAATTTACATCATAATTTATGACACGTTCTTTGAAAGATAACTATTTTAGTAAGGGTAAAGTGTCAAGCAAACTTGTTAGAATAGACATGTGTAAAATCTAGTGTATTTGATTTAATAAATACCACAATATGGTAAAATCTTGTCATGCTTTTCTTCAGGGCATCCATAGTTCTATCTGACTAAGCAGACTAGTGGATTTTATCCAAAAGAATCTGACTCAAAAGAGTATATATTTTTTTCCTTTATATTCTTACTGAGGAATCTAAATTAGAGGTCTGATAAAAGTTCAAGTAAGGCAAAGGAGACTTCTTCAAATCCTAGGAAAGACTTATTTAAGGATAACCTAATACTGACTAATAAGGGAGGCTATCAGAATCTGTGATGAGGAATAATTAGCCACCCTGGAAATTAGATTATATATACATTTTATGTAATTCAATTTCACAACCATTTATTAAAAACTTTCTTTGTTTCCAATAGTGTCCTAAGCTTTCCAAAGGCAAATGATGTTCCTACCTTCATGAAACTTTGAGATTCCCTCTGGGGCTAAATTGTTTGGATTAGAAATCAGAGATTAATTCAGTCTTCTACTCAGCTCTCTTTATTTAAATAATATTAGACTTCCAGGCCATAATTTATCTCTTCTGATCTGTACTTAATTAGTACAACATCAGTTTTATTGTCACCAAAAAAGAAACAATGGGATTTTTTTTACATATACATTTACCTTACAAACACACACAAAACACATTGGTTGCTCTAACATTCCTTTAACCCTCGCTTTCATTATTTCTTAATCTTCAATTCATCTTTACTTTATCGTAGATTTAGAGTTGGAAATTCTAAAGCCATATAATAAAACAGCTTCATTTTACAAATGAGAAAATTGAAGTCAAGGAAGTTAAATTATCTATCTAATATCACAGATACAGTAAGCATAAAAATGAGATTTGAACCCAGGCCATCTGAATTAAGCATTGAGGATCTTTTTGTGGTACCACATTTTTTCTCTCAAGGATGACCCTAAAGGAAGGAGACCATATTAGCCAGTCAGAAACATAAAAAAAAAGAAAGAAAGAAAAAAGTGGGGGAAAAGCATAACTGTGGAGATACCAAGATACAGGAAGTTACATGCACTCTTAGGAATGGTCAATGTGTCAGGTGGTTTTGTGTAATTGCTTTTATTATTATTATTATTATTAGGGAAGATACACTACATGTGTATGGGAGTGAATAATGTAGATGTGTATATCTAGATATGACTCTAATGTTATTCATTGTTTGTCCTTCATTCTCAAAGAGGACCATGACCTCAGGAAGGTGATGTCATGACTTGCAAGTAAACTAGATTTAAGTGAGTGAAGACTGTGCAAAGTTGCCAGACTCTCTCTCTTGCAGAACCATCTGGGTGTAGTAACAAGATATAGACCAGGATGTCTGGAAATGGTCTTGCATGCCTTGGATCTCAGTTTGACTAAATGATTAAGATTAGGTAAGGAATAAAGCAAAGAATAAACTATTTTCTCTAGATAAAAAGAAAAACAAAAACAAAAATCAGTCTGGGAGGGAAAGAACCTCAGCTTTTCTAGCCAAAGCAGAAACAATTGTTATTTACACACACTCTGAGCTATCATAGCCCAAATTAAGTCCAAGTTAAGGCTGAGCTGGGATATATTATTGGCCAATAAAAGACAGTCAGAATAATTTGGATTTAAGGCATGAGCCTAAGAAAAGAAATCTAGTCCACAAACCCCAAGATAATTCAAGAGGTTTCAGTAATCAAAATTTATATTCCTTTGGGCAGAGTACACACAGGTAAGGGTATAATTCCCTATGTGGACACAGGCAGAGCAGGGAAGAAGAGGAAGGAAGGAAAAAAGGAAGGAAGGAAGAAAGGAAGGAAGGAAGGAAGGAAGGAAGGAAGGAAGGAAGGAAGGAAGGAAGGAAGGAAGGAAGAAATGAGCAGTTCTAATGTAAAAAAAACAAAAGACATTAAAATATTTAAATATTTTTAAATTAAAAATAGTAAAATATTTTAAAGTGTTTTGTCTTTTTTGAGTATTTCTTCTATTTCTAAATGTCATTTGCATTATAAAGTTGCACTAAGTACAAGGAAAAAAATTGACAAAGGTAGGCTTCATATCATTTGTAAAATGATCTATTTCAGATCGCTATCAAATTAGTTTAAAAAACATAAATTAAAAAGTATCAATTTATAAACTAAAAGACAACATAAGCAAAAGTATCATATATATGTATATATATATATATATATATATACATATATGTAAATACACTCTTCATATCAATAAATGTGCTTATATAATAACTCTTCAGGCGATTACTTCCCCAATATCCAGGCATATTGGCCCCCTGAATCCCTGGAAGGGGATTATTAATTTTCTCCTCAGGGTCCTTTCTTCAGATAACTGGCAAGGTCCCAGAGGTATTCCAGTACTTATGATTATTTACATCCTTTGTGTTACCCATTTGTTATAATTCAGAGTAAATTAGCTTTTAGAAAGAGATTTGACTAAAATGGGAAAAGAATAGTATAACACTCCCAACTTTTTCTCTTTACACACTCATTCCCATCTTATCCCTCTACCCCTTCAAAAAAAAAGCCTTCAGTATACTATTCCCTATGTACATATAGGGGGAGATTGGACTTAGAATATGATGGAAGTGAATCACGGGTATAGGGAATATGTTTGGTCAAAAAATATAGTCCCACATGCCAGTGATTAAAGATCTTTTATTCCATAGCATCATTAATTTGGGTTTAAAGGCTAATTTGAAGCAGATTCTTTTCTGAATTCATATCTAACTGTTTCTGTTTGTCCTAACTGTGTCTTTCTCCATCCTGGTTTGGATGCCTTATCTTTTATTGATATCTCCTTTTCAATGAAAGGGGTGATAAAGGGATGCAGGAGAGTGGGAGAAATTCTCTCCTCCATATAAGAATTAGTCACTCTCAGGGACTTCACTTCAAATGTCATTTTTGACTTCTGATCCAAAATCTTCCATTGCTGATTTGCATTTCTCTGGATTTCATGAGCTTTCTGATGGTCTGCTATGGTATACAGAGGCCCAAAAGGCATGACTGGCACTGTCAGGAAATAATATCCTTGCTGTCTAGACTTAATGAAAGAACAAAGAAATAACAAAATACAAACATTATTTGTATACATTTAAAATTTTTTTGCTGAGTGATTACTTCCAATTTATATTATATGTATGCATGCAAATAGACACAATGAAATCTAAATTAGATTTTTGGAATACTTCTCCAGCTTTTTCTTTCTACTCCTCTGAACTATACTGCTCCTTTTTTGGATCCTCCAGATCATGCCCTCTAACCATAATTGTCTTGCACAGTTCTCTCCTGAATCCTCTTTTATCTCTAAACTACTTGTTTTGGTGGTCTACTCCCATGCATTTAATTACTATCTCTATACAGATGTTTCTCAATCCAAATTCTTTTTTAATCCCCTAATTCACATCTCTAAAAGCTTTTCAGATATCTCAAACTTGATGTACATTTGAAACCTTAGCTCAATATATACAAAACATAATTCATTATTTTTACTGCTAAAACCTTTCTCCTTATTACTCTTCCAATTACTGTAAAGGGCAACATCATTCTCCCAGTCCCTCAGACTCACAACCTACATGTTATCCTGGATTCCTCAATAGTATTCCCAAATACAAACAGTTACAAGACCAGTTGATTTTATCTCTGCAACATCTATTAAATATGACCCCTTCTCTTCTCTGATAGTACCATCACTCTAGTGCATGTCTTGATTACTGAAAAAAACCTATTAATGAGTCTGTTTCTCTCAAGTCTTTCTCTACTTCACTCCATCCTCTCTTCAATTATTGAAGTATAATTTTCTTAAAACGTACATACACCTCCACCCCCATTACCCCAAAATTCCAGTGGCTTCCTACTGCTCCTAAGAGAAAATATAAAGTGCTCCATTTCTCATTCAAAAACCTTTAAAATCTAGCCCCTTTATAACTTTCCAGTCTTCACTGATTCACTGAAACTAGATTTCATACTGTTCATAAACAAGATACTCCAACTCCTAGCTCTGGGTATTTTGGGGGGCCCTCTTCCATGCCTGAAATACTCTCCTTCCTCTGTTCCTACTACCCACCTCCCTGGCTTTCTGTAAGTCCCAATTAAAATCCCTTCTTCTATAGAAAGTCTTGCCTAATCCTTCTTAATCCCAATACTTTCCTTTTAATTATTTCTTAGTTAACTTAAATATTGCTAACTTTTCATATATTTGTATGTTGTCTTCCCCATTAGATTATAGGCCCATTTAGAACAGAGATTATTCTTTATCTCTTTTTGTATCCCCAACACTTAGTGATATAATATAGCAATGATTTTAAGGTACCCTGATTTTAGGAGGGGGGCTGTGAGGTCCCCTGATTTTAGGGGGGCCTTATGTTCTAACAATGTCAGTAATCCTAAATCTTCTGGTTTGGGAGTCTGCTTCAGGGCCTTCCCAAAATCCCAGTCTAAGAACAACAATCTGATTCTGAATAGACCACTGCTCAATTCATTGCTGACTGTCAGATAGCTTCCTCCTGCGATAATAGTGATAATCTGTTGGCCAATGAGACCCAAATTCCAGAGACCATTTCCTGGCCCTACCCCTGGCCCTACATCTGCACCATAGAATTGGTATTTCAATGATAGAAAGTTGGATAAAGTTGCCCTCATTCTCTTAGCACTCTGCTAAATTTTCTTGGAATTTAGTCCATTTGTAATGGTGTCATAATTACAATAAAATTTTGCCCCTTGACCAGGAAATGGATTAAAGCCTGAAAATTCTTTTGAGATGCCTTGTGACACTGGTGTGTGACCCCAAACATTTGGGGTCCCCTTCCCAACCTCAACATTAGGCAAGTGAGTGATACATAGTAGGTACTTTTCAAATCCTTCAAATTTAATTAAATTGAGCCAAAACTTGACTTTAATAGTCAATAGTCAAAAAGCATTCATTAAACACCTACTAAGTTCCAGCTACTATGCAATAGTAGCTATAAATACAAAAAGAGAAGGACCTTTACAATCTAGAGAAAACACAAAATAAAACTAAAAAGGAGTGAGGTAAAGAGAGAAGACACATGAGGAGACATGAACGGACCTGGGAGAGAAGTTGGGCAGAAAAGTCCCAAAGTAGTCTAGCCAGATAAGAAATGAAATGATTGGATTTCTGGGGGGCAGAGCCAAGATGGCAGAGTGAAAAAGTGACTCTCTGCATCTCCTTCGATCTTCTCTCAAACCAACAATAAAATAAGCCTCTGAACTGATCTTCAAGTCAACGAATTTAGAAATACTTGGATACTGCTTGCTGATACCTCTGAATAACTTCACATCAGGTTTGTCTATCTCGGACAGAGGGATAAAGAGTGGTGTAGGCCGGGAGTGAGGGTGGGACTCAGCTCAGCTCATTGTGGCAAAAACTCCCAAGTCCAAACTCCAAATACCTGGAGTTTATCTGACGCACTCAGGACACTCTGCCCTGATAGGGGGCAGGTGTTCTGGCAGACTTGCCTTGTTTAAGGAGTAATTCGGACTTAGTACTAGCCCCCACCAGCCCAGAACCTTAAATTAATTCGACAAATTGCCCCAGGGCAAGGAGCTTTAGCCGAGGTTTTTCCAAACCTTAAAGAGATATACACGCTGTTAAAAAAAAAAAAAAATGAAGAAGCAAAAGAGAGCTCTCACCATAGACAGCTTTTATGGAGACAGAGAAGGGCTAACCCCAGATTCTGAGGTTCCTTTAGACAAAACTTCAGAGGATGTTATTAAGGACCATCACTGGTCCCCTTTTCAAAAGGCCTTTCTGGAACATTGCATACGGAATCTCAAAAGAGAGTTGGAGGATAAATGGGAAAATAAACTGAAGTCAGTGCAAGAAGCCCTCCAAAAGAGATATGATAAAGACACCAATTTATTGAAAAATAAAATTAGTGAAGTGGAAAAAGAGTGCAATGAACAAATTGGCCAGTTACAAAAGGAGCTTAAAAAGGTAACTGAAGAAAACAACACTTTAAAAATAAGAATTGAACAAATGCAAGTGAATGACTCAATAAGACTTCAAGAATCAGTCAAACAAAAACAAAAAAATGAAAAATTAGAATAAAATATGAAATATCTCCTAGGAAAAACAACTGACATGGAAAATAGATCTAGGAGAGATAATCTAAGAATTATTGGACTTCCTGAAAGTCATGATGACAAAAAGAATCTAAACACCATCTTCCAGAAAATCCTGAAAGAAAACTGCCCTGAGATTGTAGAATCAAAGAGCAAAATCACCATTGAAAGAATCCACCGATCACCTCCTGAAAGAGACCCCAAAATTAAAACCCCAAGGAATATCGTGGCTAAATTTCAGGACTATAGCACCAAGGAAAAGATTCTGCTTGCAGCTAGAAAGAAACAATTCAAATACCAAGGATCAATAATTAGAATAACACACGATCTGTCAGCCTCCACATTGAAGGATCAAAGGGCCTGGAATCAGATATTCTTTTTTTTTTTTAATTTTATTTTATTTGCATAACATATGGGTGGGTAATTCTTCAACAATAACCCTTACATAGCTTTCGGTTACAAATTGTCCCCCCCAACTCCCCACCCCTCCCCTAGATGGCAGGATATCCACTACATGTTAATTATGTTAAAATATTGGCAAATCGAATATATGTATACATATTTCCAAACTTATCATTGTTGTGCAAGAAAAATCTTATCTACACAAACGATATATCAGATAAAGGAAACACAATGTAAGCAAACATCAATCAAGGAGTATGAGAATGTTATGTTGTGGTCCACATTTCGCATCCTTCTCTCTGGGTGTATATGGCTTTCTTCAGTGAACAATTGGAGGTGGTTTGAAACATTTCATTGTTGAAGAGAGCCATGTCCATCAGAATTAATCGTCATATAGTACTGTTGTTGCTGTGTATAATGATCTCCTGGTTCTGCTCATTTCACTCAGCATCAGTTCATGTAAGTCTCTCCAGGCCTCTCTGAAATCATCTTGCTGGTCATTTCTTACAGAACAATAATATTCCATAATATGCATATACCATAATTTATTCAGCCATTCTCCAATTGAAGGGCATCTACTCAATTTCCAGTTTCTAGCCACTACAAAAAGGGCTGCCACAAACATTCTTGCACATGTGG
>JAJPUD010015437.1:17698-37405 GCA_023553655.1 Myrmecobius fasciatus
ATTTTAACTGTGAATGTGAATGGGATGAACTCTCCCATAAAACGGAAATGGATAGCGGACTGGATTAAAAGCCAGAATACTACAATATGTTGTTTACAAGAAACATATCTAAAACATAGAGATACATACAGAGTGAAGGTAAAGGGCTGGAGCAGAATCTTTTATGCTTCAAGTGAACAAAAAAAAGCAGGGGTAGCTATCCATATCTCAGATCAAGTAAAAGCAAAAATAGATCTAATTAAAAGAGATAAGGAAGGAAACTATATTTCACTAAAGGGTACCATAGACAATGAAGCGATATCAATACTAAACATATATGCACCAAGTGGTATAGCATCCAAATTCCTAGAGGAGAAACTAACAGAGATGCAAGGAGAAACAGACAGTAATACTATACTAGTGGGGGATCTCATCCTTGCTCTCTCAGAATTAGATAAATCGAACCACAAAATAAATGAGAAAGAAGTTAGGGAGATAAACAAAATGTTAGATAAGTTAGGTATGACAGATCTCTGGAGGAAATTGAATGGTGATAGAAGGGAGTATACTTTTTTCTCAGGGGTTCATGGAACTTATATGAAAATTGATCATGTGTTAGGGTATAAAAACCTCAAAATCAAATGCAGAAAAGCAGAAATAGTGAATGTATCCTTTTCAGATCATGATGCAATAAAACTCACATGTAATATAAGGCCAGGAGAAAATAAACCAAAAGTTATTGGAAATTAAATAATCTAATCCTGAAGAATGAATGGGTGAAAGAGCAAATTATAGACGCAATCGATAATTTCACGCAGGAGAACGACAATAATGAGACAACATACCAAAATTTGTGGGATACGGCCAAAGTGGTTATAAGAGGTAACTTTATATCTCTAGATGCTTATTTGCATAAAATAGGGAAAGAGAAGATCAATGAATTAGGGTTACAATTAAAAAAAACTAGAAAAAGAGCAAATTAAAAACCCTCAATTAAATACCAAATTGGAAATTCTGAAAATAAAAGGTGAGATTAATAAAATTGAAAGTAAGAAAACTATTGAATTAATGAATAAAACTAACAGTTGGTTTTATGAAAAAACCAACAAAATAGATAAGCCTTTACTTAATTTGATCAGAAAAAGGAAAGAGGAAAATCAAATTCTTAGTCTCAAAAATGATAAGGGAGAACTTTCCTCCAATGAAGAAGAAATTAGAGTAATAATTAGGAGTTACTTTGCCCAACTTTATGCCAATAAATATGATAATCTAAATGAAATGGAGGAATATCTACAAAAATATAGATTGCCCGGGTTAACAGAAGAGGAAATAAATTATTTAAATGGCCCCATATTAAAAAAAAGAAATAGAACAAGCTATTAACCAACTCCATAAGAAAAATCTCCAGGGCCAGGTGGATTTACATGTGAATTCTACCAAGCATTCAAAGAACAATTAATTCCAATACTACACAAATTATTTGAAAAAATTGAGACAGAAGGTATACTGCCAAAATCCTTCTATGAGACTGATATGGTGCTGATAGCTAAACCAGGTAGGGTGAAAACAGAGAAAGAAAACTATAGACCAATTTCCCTAATGAATATTGATGCAAAAATTTTAAATAAGATATTAGCAATGAGTTTACAGAAAGTGAAAACTATCAGCATAATTAATTATATTAATAACCAAACTAACAAAAACCACATGATTATCTCAATAGATGCAGAAAAAGCATTTGATAAAATCCAACACCCTTTCCTATTAAAAACACTAGCGAGTATAGGAATAAATGGGCTTTTCCTCAAAATGATCAGTAGCATCTATTTAAATCCATCAGCAAGCATCATATGTAATGGACACAAATTAAAATCATTCCCAATAAGATCAGGAGTGAAACAAGGCTGCCCACTGTCACCATTACTATTTAATATTGTATTAGAAATGTTAGCTTTAGCAATAAGAGAAGAAAAAGAGATAAAAGGAATCAGAGTAGGTAATGAAGAAACCAAATTATCACTCTTTGCAGATGACATGATGGTATACTTAGAGAACACTAGAGACTCAACTAAAAAACTACTAGAAACAATTCACAACTTTAGCAAAGTTTCAGGTTTCAAAAGTAATCCAAGTAAATCATCAGCATTTTTATATATTATCATCAGCAGCAAGCGATAGAAAAAGAAATTCCATTCCAAATAACAGATGATAGGATAAAATATTTGGGAATCTATCTGCCAAGGAAAAGTCAGGAACTATACGAAATGAACTACAAAACAATTTCCACACAAATAAAATCAGACCTAATCAATTGGAAAAACATTAAGTGCTCATGGGTAGGCAGAGCGAACATAATAAAAATGAAAATACTACGCAAATTAATCTACTTATTTAGTGCCATACCAATCAAACTCCCAAGAAATTAATTTACAGATCTAGAAAAAATAGTAGCAAAGTTCATTTGGAAGAACAAAAGGTCAAGGATTTCAAGGGGATTCATGAAAAAAAGGCAGATGAAGGTGGGCTTGCTGTACCAGATCTGAAACTATATTATAAAGCAGCAGTCATCCAAACCGTTTGGTAATGGCTAAGAAATAGAGCAGTGGATCAGTGGCACAGAATAGGTTATCAGGACAATCTAGGCAATAACATTAACAATCTAGTATTTGATAAACCCAAAGACCCCACCTTTTGGGATAAGTTCTCACTCTTCGGCAAAAACTGCTGGGAAAATTGGAAACTAGTGTGGAAGAAATTAGGGCTTGACCCATACCTAACACCACATACCAAGATAAGATCTAAATGGGTTCATGATCTAGATATAAAGAGGGACTTTGTAAGCAAGTTAGAGGAACGTAATATAGTTTACCTCTCAGACCTGTGGAGATGGAATAAATTTATGTCCAAAGAAAATCTAGAACTCCTAATTGAACACCAGTTCGATAATTTTGATCATATTAAGTTAAAAAGTTTCTATACAAATCAAACTAATGCAGACAAGATTAGGAGGGAAGCATCAAACTGGGAAATCATCTTTACATTTAATAGTTTTGATAAAGGCCTCATTTCTAAAATATATAGAGAATTGTCTCATATATATAAGAATTCAAGCCTCTCTTCAATAGATAAGTGGTCAAGGGATATGAACAGACAATTTTCAGATGATGAAATTAAAACCATCTCTAGTTGCTCCACATTACTATTGATCAGAGAAATGCAAATTAGGACAACTCTGAGGTACCACTACACACCTTTCAGTTTGGCTAAAATGATAGGAAAAGATAACGATGAGTGTTGGAGGGGATGTGGGAAAACTGGGACACTAATACATTGTTGGTGGAACTGTAAACGGATCCAACCATTCTGGAGAGCAATTTGGAACTACGCTCAAAAAAGTTATCAAACTGTGCCTACCCTGTGACCCAGCAGTGTTTCTATTGGGCCTATATCCCAAAGAGATCTTAGAGGAGGGAAAGGGACCCACATGTGCAAAAATGTTTGTGGCAGCCCTTTTTGTAGTGGCTAGAAACTGGAAACTGAAGGGATGCCCATCAATTGGAGAGTGGCTGAATAAATTATGGTATATGAATGTTATGGAATATTATTGTTCTGTAAGAAACGACCAACAGGACGATGTCAGAGAGGCCTGGAGAGATTTGCGTGAACTGATGCTGAGTGAAACGGGCAGAACCAAGCGATCATTATTCACGGCGGCAACAATACTATATGAGGATCAGTTCTAATGGACATCACTCTCTTCAACAATGAAATGCTTCAAACGAGTTCCAATTGTTCGGTGAAGAGAGCCATATATACCTAGAGAGAGGGATGTGAAATGTGTACCACAACGTGGCTTTTTCATGTTCTCTATTGAGGTTTGCTTGCATTGTATATCCTTTATCAGATTTTTCTTTCTTGTGGATATGATTTCTCCTGCACAAAAAATGATGCAATAACTATACATATATTCTATTTTTTAAGTATTCTAACATAGTTATCATGTATTGGATGTCCTGCCATCTAGGGGAGGGGTGGGGAATAGGGGGGAAAAATTTGTGGCAGAAAGCTTTGTGGGGGTTAATGTTTGGGAATTACCTATACATATGCTTTGCAAATAAAAAGTATTAATAAAAATAAAAAAAAAGAAAATTGCACAAAGGGGGGAATATATGCTTCAATTCGCATTCAGATTCCATCAGATATTTCTCTTCAAATGGATAAGATTTTTGGACCTAAACCTTTGGAAGTGTCTTAGTTCGTTGTATGGCTGAGTAGCTAAATCACTCACAGTTGATCATCATAAAGTATTATTGTTACTCTATTTTCCTGGTTCTTCTCACTTCACTTTCATTCAGTTAATATGTTGTCTCTTTGGGTTTTTCTGAAAGTATCTTCCTCAGTATTTCATATAATATGATAATATTCTATTCTAATCATCTAACACCACTTGTTTAGACATCCCTTCAGTTTCTATTTGTTTTTGCCATTACAAAAAGAGGTGCTATAATTTTGTACACATATGTCCTCTTTTTCTCTTTTTTGACCTTTCAGGATACAGATCTACTAGTGCTTTTGTTAGGTCAAAGGTTTGCTTTGGGGCAAAATTGCAAATTGCTTTCTTGAAGGGTTAAAATTAGGCCACAACTCCACAAACAGTGCACTGTCTAAAGTTTCCCACATCTTCTTCAACATTTCCCTTTTTTGTCATATTAGTCAATCAAACAGATATGAAAAATTATCTCAGAGTTGTTTTAATTTGTATTTCCCTAATCAAAAATAATTTAGAGCACTTTTTCCATTCATTCATAGATGGCTTTGATTTCTTCATATGAAAATTGCTTGTTTGTATCCTTTGACAATTTATCAATTGAGGAAGAGCTTATATTCCTTTAAACTTGAATTACTTCTCTCTATATTTGAGAAATGAGGTTATCAAAGACACTTGTTGTAAAGATTGTTTCCCAGCTTTTTGCTTTCCTCTTAGTCTTGGCTGCGTTATTTTTGTTTATACAAAAGCCTTTAAAATTATTATAATTAAAATTATCTATTTTATGTTTTATAATACTATTGTTCTCTCATTTGGTCATGAACCTATAACCCACTTAACTTCTTTAAGAATTTGAACGTTACACAACTTAGTCTAGAGTACCTTTTAAAAAGATGTGGATTACTATAATAGGCTTTTTTGAACTTCGGGTAAATTATCTCACATTTTGTTTCTCATTTTCTTCTGTACCAAGTGTACTCTTTCTCATTCTTGACATAAACAAAAATATGCAGGTCCTTTCTGATGACAAAAAAATGGAAATTGAGAGGATGCTTATCAATTGGACAATAGTTAAACAAGTTGTTTATAATTATAATATAATGTCACTGTGCTGTAACAAATGGTGGGAACAACAGTTTCAGAAAAGTCTGAGAAGTTATATATGAACTGATGCAAAGTGAAGTGAACAGAATCAGGAGAATGATGTAGAGTAACAATAAATGATATTTTATGATGATAGACTGTGAATGACTTAGCTCTTCCAATTAATGTGATAATCCATAACAATTCTGAAAGATTTATGATGGAAAGTGTTATCCATCTCGAGATAGAATGGATGTCTAAATGGAGGTTGAAGCATTAAATTTTTTACATTTTTTTTTCAAAATAGCTACCATTGAAATGTATCTTGCTTGGTTTCACATGTATAATTTATAGCACATTTCATTGCTTCACCATGACTGGGAGGGTCAGTGAAAATTTGAAACTCAAATTATAAGTGATTGTTAAAAATGAATAAATAATATATTTGTGGAAAAGAAGGAAAAATATGGAAAAAAGAGAATTTCAGCAATTTTACCTGTTAGAAATGCTAGTCAAAACGTTGTGGGAGACAAAAGGCTGAGTGTTGAGGCAACATATGCTACCTGGAGGCCCTGCCTGAACTTCAAGCCCTGCTGACAATCCACTTTCAGATTAGTCAGAACGCTGAAATGAAAGCACCCATCTAACCTAGATGGGTTTTGACTTTCCATCCAAGAAATTAGTTATCATCAGTGAAGTAATTATCTTACATCTTCCTTCTTTTGGATATTGCTTTAAAGGTTTTTAAGTTTCTTAATTCAAGGTTTCCTGACTACAACTGAAGCTATCTATTCACATTCCATAATGCTAGGTTTATCTTAGAGAGAGGAACTACACCCACTGGATATTGGTGGTCTGGGAGAAATCTCTTGGGCCAGAAATTAGTTATAAACTCACTGTCAGTGATAACACAAATGACTGAGATCATTCTGAATTCCAGAATATTTCTGCATTTTTTCACAGGAGATAATTCATTCTTGGCAAGCAAAGACACTTATTAGAAATTATGTTGTTCTCCTGAATTTTCCCCTCTGCATACAATCCCTCTTCAGACATTCTGGGGTATATTTCATTTGGCTCTTTTAGCCCATGAAAGCAGCATTTATTTTCAAGCTTATAGCATTACTTACCTGCCAAAAGTGGAAATTTAGCATTTAGAGGACCATAGACTTAGAACTGAAAGAGACCCAAAAACTAGCAAATTCAACCCCACATATGTAGTAATAAATAAACACCAGGATTCAAATCCAGGTCCCTTGATTCTAAATTTAGCATAATTTACTTTTAATACATAAATTTGGTATATAAAAATTTATAGTATTTCTGGAAAACAAAATGTGTATTTTGTGTTTTAATGTGTGTATTGCATGTTTGTGTGTTTGTGCATGCATGTGTGTGTGCATGCACCTGCATATGCCTATGTTTCCTTGGGTGCCAAGTGACCATTATTCCAGCAAGATTATAAATTACAGGTCACCATTTCCCTATGCTATGATGAGAGCAAGAAGACTTCTCCATATTGCACTTAAAACATTCCATAGTGAATAATAGTATTAGGCTATAAGGAAGGAGAAAATAAGGCAGGGAATAAGCACGATAGCCTAACACATTTTTATTTTAAATCTATAATTGCATCTTTTGATGTTTTCATTGGCAAGACTGAACTTCATTTTGATTGTGCCATTTCTTCCTTTCTGTAGAGTCCATAGGTCCAGGTGAGAATGGAATTGAGGGGTGATATACAGTTGTCTGTTTCGACAACACATTGCAGAAACTACCAACTCAAAATCTGACCTGCTGTTGACCTCCTGGAGACAAGCCAAAATAGCCACAAGCATATGGACAAAGGATGTTTGCAACCCATCTGGGGTAGAAGGTGCTCAGTTAGATTTCTCACAAAATCTTCTTCCTTAAAGAAAAACAAATATTAAAATAGGTCCATCTGGAAGTCTTTCCCATTTCCCCAGGGCCCTTTGGGCTGAGCTATGTGGTGAGTAACAAAGGAGAGAAGTAGGGCTAGTCCAGGTTCTATGAAGTGATGAGTTGGGGCTCTGGGGTCTTTTGGAAAATCTGGCATGGAAAGCTGTTCTATGAATAAACATTTATTGAATGTCATCAGTGCAGCATATTTGATAGAAAGGACATGATCTTTTCCTAGAGGACATGAAATGTGCTTTTGTGTGGATGTGGGGATGGCTAATACTGAAAAATGAAAACTGGTTTTCTGACTATATACTGATTTAAAATGGCATGGTGTTTAGATGAACCAAAAGGAAATATTAGAAATGTGTTAGTCTAGCCCTTTTGTTTCACAGATGAGGAAAGTAAAGTCAAGACAGGTAAAATGTCTTGTCAAGTGTCACACAAGACTTGAATCTTGACCATTTGATTTTGACTTCTAGACTCTTTTCTGTAATAAATAATTTCTAAAGGGGAAGAATACTAAATTCATTCTTTATAAAAGACAATAGCACAATTAAATGATAGTACAGGGAATACAAGCAAAAGGCACAAACATGAAAAGAAATTAAATAATAAAATTTGGAACAATGAATGAGTCAAAAATATAGTGAGAAAAACTATTAATGATAATTATAGGCAATTACAATGATAAGACAGCCAATCAGAATTTATAGGATCCAGCTAAATCATTGCTCAGGAAAAATCACATTATTGAAATTACACATTAAGAAAAAAATAGAATTAATGAAATGAATATGCACTTAAACAATTATAAAGCCAAAAATCAAATTTCAAATGAATATAAAAGATTAAATCTTGGTAGAGAAATAACATTTATTGGAGGGATGAAAAAGACTATAGTACCAATAAAACTAAAAGCTAATTTCTTTGAAAGATTAACAGAATTAATAAACTGTTAGCAAACTTGCTTAGAAAGAGGGAAAAGAAACAAATTACAACATGAATAAAGTAAAATCTCAAAAATAAAAGAAATGAAAATAATTCTCACAACCAGCATGCTATATAAAGTGTTATAATATCCACAAAAGTAGAATTATAAAGAAACTATTATCTACATAAATATAAATATATAAATTAATAGAAGAAATATAGAAATTTTAATCCAATTTCAGAAAAGAAAATTGAAATAGCATTAAAGAAACTTCTAAGAAAAAAGAAGCAAATTCTGCTCTGAATACATTTACTGAAAACAATTCTAACAAAATTTAAACAATTAATATCTGTAATACACAATTTCTAAAATTAAGAAAGAAAACATTATTATGAGAGAGATACAATCTCAATAACTAAATTAGAGAAAGATAAAGGAAGAAAAGAGAAGTATAAACTAATATCATTGGTTAATATCATTTTAAGTTTTAAATGAAACTCTAAAAATTATAGTAATGCCCTCCCCCAAAAATCACTATGAGTATGTTATCTTTTTACAGGGTATTCAATAATAGTTTAATATCAGGAAAATAATTATAGTCAGAGCAAAAACATTTAAAACAGAGACAATGTCTTTGAAATATCATAAAATTCATTTATGTATTTATTTGTACAAAGCCTAGAAATATAAAATTTTCTTAATGTGATGAAAAAAGATTACATAACAACAAAAGCTAGCATTATATTTAAAGGGGAAAATGGACACTTTCCCATTATATGAGTAAAAAAAAATTGTTACTTTATCCACATTTATGTGACATATTTTTAGAAATGTCAGCAGTGGTAATAAGACAGTGGAAAAAATAGAGATACAAAGAAAAAAATCATTCCAATTAAAAAAAATTCCTAGATGATTAACAAAAAATCTGAGAGAATTACTAAGGTAAACTAGAAGATTACAACTTGAATCCACAAAAATTATTGCCATTTCCATGTAGCAATTTAAAATTCCAAAAAGCAATCATACAAATTGAAGTTCAGTTTAAAACAGCTACAAAATATTTAAACTATCTAGAAGTCAATCTACTTCATGAGGTTATATTTATATGGCAATTAAAAATTCTCCTTGAAGAAGCAAAATAATAACAATAATTGAAGGCATATTAATTGCCCACAACTGAGTCATGTCAAAGTAATATAAATATGAGTATACTGTAATCATTTTATATAATAAATGTCACATCAATCAAACTAACGTAAGGAATACTTTGCAGAACTTGATAAAATAATAACCATTTAGTGCAACAAGACAACATGTAAAAGGAAATGATGAGGAGAATAGTAAGAATGAATGAGAAATAGCACTTACACATCTCAAAATACATAGTAAAGCAATAATCATTAAAACTATTTTGTATTGGAAAAAAAGTATAGGAGATGAATGTAGGAGGCTATATAAGTGTATATTAAAAACAATTGAATTCAATGACCTAGCATATGATAAACCTGAAAACATAATTTACCTCGACAAGAATTCCTTATGTCAAAAGAATTTCAGGATAAACTTAAAATGTCAGGCAATAATTAGGTTTAATGCAATAACCTATACTACATTCTATAATATCAACAAATTAAAATTGAATTAGCAAATTAAACTCAAAATAAATGTGTACTTTAAAGGAAAGTAAAAACCATAACATTAAAAAAAAGAAGAGAAATAGATCTATCAGCTTTCATAACATAGCCATGTAATGAGTTTTTATCTAAACTAAGGATAGAAATGATTGTAAAAGAGAAAACAATTCATTTAGATTGAAAGAAAGTAGAGAACTTTTTTCACAAAGGAAATGAATAAAACTAAGATAACAAGGACAGCTGTACACTGATCTTCACAACAAATGTCTCTGATGAGGCTCTTCCAGAGGCAGGCAAATGAATGTTTTATTAGTTCCAAAACCCATTAGTATAGTACTCTCCTCCTTAATGGAAATGAATACCCTCTCTTGTTTGAGGGGTGGGGCAGAGTTGACCAGATCAAGAGACGTCAGGATTGCTTTGAGTTTTTCAAATCACTTTAGCCTTTGGCTTTCTTTCTTTGGAACTTCTTGGAGTCTCTCTCTCTCTCTCTCTCTCTCTCTCTCTTTCTCTCTCTCTCTCTCTTTCTCTTTTTTTTTCAGGTGCATTTAGCATCTAGATTCAAGAGAGAAAATGAAAGATATTAATTCCACTTCAGGCTATTGAAGGAAATGCTCTAGGAAGAAGATGACATGAGAAGAGCTGGCAGTCTCCTTTATGTCCCTATTCCCAGCTTACTACACTGGAGATTTGGGATAACATTGAGAACTCTCTTTCTTAAGTGAACTGTTACCTTGAACCAGTGGGAGATCTCCTCCACTCTACATTGTCTGGTATATATTCTTCCATATATGCTTTCTCTGATTTCTGGTTTGCTACCAATTTGGATAAATGAATTTTCTTTGATAATTGCTATGTGTGTTCATTGTTCTTTCATGCTTTCACCAACTTGTGATGCTCACACAGCCGTGGGACATCTCCAATAAGGAAAGAGATCCATGCAATGGAATCTGGAACCAAGCTGCATTTATTTGTTTCTATATATGCATAAACATATATAAACAATCAAAAGACTCTGGTCCACACCCATACAAATAAAAGAAATGAAAATCATAACAACTCTGAGATTCCATCTCATCCCACAAATTCATGAATATGACAAAATGGCAATAATATTGGAGGGGTTGTGAAAAGATGGCCAAACCACTATTTGTAAAATTATGAATTCTCCCAAGTCATTCTGGAATGTAATTTGAAATAATGCTAAGAAATTCATTAAAATGCTCATGTTTTTGCAATGCATCATGAAATTGTCAGTGCAGTACCTCTTGCCAGACTCCAGTGGAATTGGGGTCATGTCAGTTTCCTAGAATGCTTCCTACAAAACAAAAAGAATTCTCACCAAAGACAGCTTTTATGAATAGAGAGAAGAACAGAACTCAAATCCTGAGGTCCCTAAAGGTAAAACAACTCCAGGAAAAGCCCCAAAGGAAGACATAAGCTGGTCCCCATCTCATAAGGCTTTCTTTGAGGATTGCATAAAGGATCTTAAAAGAGAGTTAGAAAAAAAAAGTGGGGAAATGAAATGAGATCATTGCAAGAAGGGATGGAGAAAGCATATAATGCCCTACAAAAAAGATGTGAAAAAGACACCAATTCACTGAAAAATAAAATTGGTGAAATGGAAAAAGAATGCAATGAACAAAAAATTCAACTGGCCAATTGAAAAGGAGCTAAAAAGGTAAAGAAAATAATGCACTAAAAATTAGAATTTAACAAAGGGAAGTGAAAGACTCAATAAGGCATCAAGAATCATTCAGACAAAAACCAAAAAATGAAAAAAATAGAAGAAAATATGAAATATCTCCTAAGAAAAACAACTGACCCAGAAAATTGATCTAGGAGAGACAATCTAAGGATTACAGGGATTCCTGAAAGCCATGATGAAAAAAAGAATCCAGATATAATCTTACAGGAAATCATAAAAGCAAACTGCCCAGATATTTTAGAATCAGAAGGTAAAATAGCCATTGAAAGAATCCACTGATCACCTCCTGAAAGAGACCCTAAAATTAAATCCTCAAGGAATATCATTGCTAAGTTTTAGAACTATCATTCCAAGGAAAATATTGCAAGCAGCAAGAAACAATTTAAATACCTAGGAGCCACAATTAGGATTACCCAGGACCTAGCAGCTTCCACTCTAAAGGATCGATGGGCCTGGAATCTGATATTCTGAAAAGCAAAGGAACTGGGATTACAGCCAAGAATAAGCTATCCAGGTAAATTGGGCATTATCTTTCAGGAAAGAAGATGGACTTTCAATGATATAGGTGAATTTCACCTATTTCTAATGAAAAGACCAGAACTGGACAAAATGTTTGATCTCTAAACACAGAACTTAAGAGAAGCAGAAAAAGGGGAAAAGGGGAAAAAAACCTTGAAAACTATATTTCTGTTCTGGGTATACTTAGAGAATGTGTGTAAAATTTGATCTTATGATAATATGAGAAAATGGTGGTAGAAAACGGATCATATTGAAAGAAGAGGAAAAAGGAGGTAAAATAAGAGAGATTACATCTCATGAAGAGGCAAAAAAACTTATTATAACTGATTGAAAGAAGGAAGGGGGATGAGCACTGTGTGAAACTTAATCTCATTAGATTTGGCTCCAAGAAAGAATATCAGACAAATTTAGTATCACAAAGAAATTTGTCTCACCTTATATGGGAGTAGGAAGGATGGGAGGAAAGAAAATAGTAAGTAGCATCTATTTAAAACCATCAGCTAGCATCATATGTAATGTGGATAATAGAGGTGACAATGGGTATCCTTGTTTCACCCCTGATCTTATTTGGAATTTGTACAGTACAGCTTCTTTCCATTACAAATAATATTTGCAGTTGATTTTAAAAAGATATTGCTTATTATTTTAAGTAAAGCTTCCTTTATCCCTGTGCTTTCAAATGTTTTTAATAGGAATGAATCCTGTATTTTGTCCAAAGCTTTTTCTGCAATTATTGATATTATCATATGATTTCTGCTTCTTTTGTTATTGATATGGTCAATAATAGTAATAGTTTTCCTTATATTGAACCAGCCCTGCATTCCTGATATAAATCACACCAAAAAGCATTTGGAAACTAAATAATCTCCATCCTAAAGAATGAATGGGTGATAACCCCAATTACCTCAGAAAAAAAAGAAAAGAATAATAGAAGGGAAAACCGAAGAATTAGGGGAAAAGTATAAAAAAGGGGGAGGGACTCTAAAAGAGGAGGACTGTTTGAGGGAAGTGATCATCAAAAGCAAAATACTGGGAAAGAGGGAAGGGGTATAGGAAAGAGAAAAACATAACCTAGGGTAAATAAGATGGCAGGAAATACAGAATTAGTTATTTTAACCATGAACGTGAATGGGCTGAACTCTCCCATAAAGTGAAAATAGATAGCAGACTAGATTAAAACCCAGAATCCAAAAATATGTTGTTTACAAGAAACACATTTAAAGCATAATGATATATAGAAACTGAAGGTAAAGGGCTGGAGGACAATATATTATGTTTCAGGTGAACAAAAAAAAAGTAGGAGTAGCCATCCTGATCTCAGATCAAGTAAAACCTAAGATAGATCTAAGTAAAAAGACAAGCAAGGAAACTGTATCTTGCTAAAGAGTACCATAGATAATGAAGCAATATTAATACTAAACATATATGCACCAAGTGGTATAGCATCCAAATTCCTAGAGGAAAACATCAGAGATGAAAGAGGAAATAGACAGCAAAATTATAATAGTGGGGGATCTCAACCTTGCTCTCTCAAAACTGGATAAATCAAACCATAAAATAAATTTTAAAAAGTTAAGGAGGTAAACAAAATTCTAGAAAAGTTAAATATAATAGATCTTTGGAGGAAATTAAATAGAGACAGATAGGAATTTACTTTTTTCTCAGTGGTTCATGGAACTTATACAAAAATTGACCATGTGTTAGGGCATAAAAATCTCAAAATCAAATTCAGAAAGGCAGAAATAGTAAATGCGTTTTTTTCAGATCATGATGCAATAAAAATCATATGCAATATAAGGCCAGTAGAAAATAGACCAAAAAGCATTTGGAAACTAAATAATCTCCATCCTGAAGAATGAATGGGTGATAACCCCCAATTACCTCAGGGAAAAAAAAAAAAGATTGAATGGGTGGAACAGGAAATTACTGACACAATTACTAAATTCATCCAAGAGAATGACAACAATGAGACAACATACCAAAATTTATGGGATGCACCCAAAGGGGAAAATTCTATATCTCTAGATGCTTACTTGCATAAAATAGAAACAGAGAAAATCAATGAATTGGGCTTGAAATTTAAAAAGCTAGAAAAAGAACAAATTAACCCCCCACAATCAATACCAAACTTGAAATCCTAAAAATAAAAGGAGAGATTAATAAAATAGAAAGTAAAACAACTATTGAGTTAATAAATAAGGCTAAAAAGTTAGTTTTATGAAAACACCAACAAAATAGTTTGATTAGAAAAACAAAAGAGGAAAATCCAATTGTTAGTCTCAAAAATGAAAAGGGAGAACTTTCCACCAATGAAGAGAAAATTAGAGCAATAATTATGAGTTATTTTACCCAACTTTATGCCAACAAATTTGATAACCTAAGTGAAATGGAGGAATATCTACAAAAATATAGATTGCCCAAATTAACAGAAAAGGAAATACATTACTTAAGTAGTCCCATTTTAGAAAAAATAAATAGAACAAACCATTAATCAGCTCCCTAAGAAAAAATCCCCAGGACCAGATGGATTTACATGTGAATTCTATCAAACATTTAAAGAACAATTAACTCCAATACCATATAAAGTATTTGAAAAAAGAGGGTATGAAGGACTCCTATCAAATTCTTTTTATGACACAGACATGGTACTGATACTTAAACCATGTAGGACAAAAACAAAGAAAGAAAATTATAGATTATCTCCCTAATGAATATTGATGCAAAAATCTTAAATAAAGTATTAACAAAGAGATTACATAAAATCATCCCCAGGATAATACACCATGACCAAGTAGGATTTATACCAGGAATGCAGGGATGGTTCAGTATTAGGAAAATTATTAGCATAATTGACTAGATCAATAACCAAATGAACAAAAAATATGATTATCTCAATAGATGCAGAAAAAGCATTTGATAAAATCCAACATCCATTCCTCTTAAAAACACTAGAGAGTATGGGAATAAATGGGCTTTACCTTAAAATGATCAGTAGCATCTATTTAAAACCATTAGCAAGCATCATATGTAATGGAGAAAACTAAAACCATTCCCAATAAGATCAGGAGTGGAACAAGGCTGCCCACTGTCACCCTTACTATTGTCTTAGAAATGTTAGCTTTGGCAGTAAGAGAAGAAAAAGAGATTAAGGGAATTAGAGTAGGTAATGAGGAAACCAAATTATCACTCTTTGCAGATGATATGATGGTATACTTGGAGAACCCTAGAGACTCAAGTAAAACGCTACTAAAAACAATTAACAACTTTAGCAAAATTGCAGAATACAAAATAAATCCACATAAATCATCAGCATTTTTATTTATTACCAGCAAAGTTCAGCAGGAAGAGATAAAAAAAGTAATTCCATTCAAAATAACTGGCAATAATATAAAATATTTGGGAATTTTTCTTGCCGAGGGAAAGTCAGGAACTATATGAACTAAACTACAAAACACTCTCCACCCAAATAAAATCAGACCTAGTCAATTGGAAAAACTTAAAATACTCATGGGTAGGCCGAGCGAATATAATAAAAATGACAATACTACCCAAACTAATTTATTTATTTAGTGCCATGCCAATCAAACTCCCAAGAAATTATTTTACAGATCTAGAAAAAAAAATAGTAGCAAAGTTAATTTGGAAGAAAAAAAGGTCAAGATTTTCAAGGGAATTAATAGTAATAATAATAAAAAAAAAAGCTGATTAAGGTGGCCTTGCTGTACCAGATCTAAAACTGTAATATAAAGCAGTGGTCATCAAAACCATTTGGTACTGGCTAAGAAATAATGTAGTTGATCAGTGGCATAGGATAGGATCTTAGGTCAAACTAGGCAATAACTATAACAAAGTTTGGTAAACCCAAAGACCCAGCTTTTGGGATAAGTACTCACTATTCAACAAAAACTGCTGCGAAAATTGGAAACTAGTAAGGAAGAAATTAGGGCTTGACCCACACCTAACACCACATACAAAGATAAGATCTAAATGGGTTCATGATTTAGACATAAAGAGTGACATTATAAGCAAATTAGAGGAACATAGGATAGTTTACCTCTCAGTCCTATGGAGAATGAATAAATTTGTGTCCAAAGAAGAACTGGTACTCTTAATTGAACATCAGATTTTCACTATATTAAGTTAAAAGGGTTTTGTACAAACAAAACTAATGCAGCCAAGATTAGAAGGGAAGCAATAAATTAGGAAATCATCTTTACATTTAAGGGTTCTGATAAAGGCCTCATTTCTAAAATATATAGAGAATTTTCTCATATTTATAAGAATTCAAACCTCTTTCCAATAGATAAATAATCAAAGGACATGAACAGACAATTTTCAGATGATGAAATTAAAACTATTTCTAATCATATAAAAAGGTGCTCCAAATCACTATTGATCAGAGAAATGCAAATTAAGACAACTCTGAGATACCACTACACACCTGTCAGATTGGCTAAGATGACAGGAAACGATAATGACGAATGTTGGAGGAGATGTGGGAAAACTGGGACACTGATACATTGTTGGTCGAACTGTGAATGGATCCAACCATTCTGGAGAGCAGTTTAGAACTATGCTCAAAAAGTTATTAAACTGCATACCCTTTGACCCAGCAGTGATTCTACTGGGCTTATATCCCAAAGAGATCTTAAAGGAAGGAAAGGGACCCACATATGCAAAAATGTTTGTGGCAGCCCTTTTATAGTGGGTAGAAACTGAAAACGGAATGGATGTCCATCAATTGGAGAATGGCTGAATAAATTATAGTATATGAATGTTAGGAAATATTATTGTTTTGTAAGAAAAGACCAACAAGATGACTTCAGAGAGGCCTGGAGAGACTTTCATGAACTGTTGCTGAGTGAAATGAGCAGAACCAGGATATCATTGTACACGGCAACAACAATACTATATGATGATCAATTCTGATGGACATGGCTCTCTTCAACAATGAAATGTTTCAGACCAGTTCCAATTGTTCAGTGATGAAGAAAGCCAAGTACACCCAGAAAAAGGGATATGAATGTGGACCACAATATAACATTTTTATGCTCTCTATTTATGTTTGCTTGCATTGTTTCCCTTCTCAATTTTTTTCTTGTAGTTCTGACTTTTTTTTTTTTGCTTTTTGCTGAGGCAATTGGGGTTAAGTGACTTGCCCAGAGTCACACAGCTAGGGAATGTTAAGTGTCTGAGACCAGATTTGAACTCAGGTCTTCCTGACTTCAGGGCTGGTGCTCTAACTACTGCACCACCTAGCTGCCCCAGTTCTGACTTTTCTTGCACAGTAAGTTAATGTAAAAATATGTATACACATATTCAATTTGTCAAGTATTTTAGCATGATTAACATGTAGTAGACTTCCTGCCATCTAGGGGAGGGATGAAGGGTAAGGGGGAAATATGTAACAGAAAGCTTTGCAACGGTCAGTGCTGAAAATACATATGTTTTGCAAATAAAAAGCTTTAATAAAAAAACTGAAATGAAAAAAAAAAATTGAAAACTTCCTTTACTCTTCACTTCTTCCATTCTTCAATTAACCATGTGCTTAATTTACATACAGTTTCTGTTCCAAGCCTTTTCTTTCTTCCTCTTACCCACCTTTCTACCATCAAGCTGTATCTTTAATGGCCTAGTCTCTTACTTTCCTAAAATGATTGCAGCAATGTGAGGAATTCCCTAATTTCATATCCTCCATTGTTCAGGTCTTTTCTTTCTCAATCCACTGTCTTTCTTTCTTCCCTCTCATTCTAGAATAACTATCCCTAAGACTCAGAGTCAATTAAGCTGTCTTTGAGAGTCATCTTTGATTCTATCTTTTCTACTTCTCTAGGTCATTTTTCTACCTCATATCCCTCTTTCTCTTATAGTTTTCAATATCTCCCTAAATATTCTCTCTGTCTACTAAAATATCCAGGTATCACAATCCTAAAAAAGAAAAAAAAATATCTTGATCCCTCATTCTTGTCGTTCTTTTATTTCCTCCTTTGTCATTTCAAAAAATAATCATTAATAATAAAAAATAACATTTATATAGTGTTTTGAGGTTTTAAACCACCTAAACCTTTTTCTCATTTTAACTTTACAACAGCCCTGGGAAGTAGGTACTATTATCACCCCAATTTTACAGATGCAGAACCTAAGATTGTTAGGTTGTGTGAGGTTAAGTGCCTTGCCCAGGGTCACACAGTTAATAGTTGCCTGAGATTGTATTTGATCACAAATCTTGCTGACCCAGGCTTATTACATTACCTTCATATAGTAGACACAATAAATGTTTATTAATTGATCAACTCCAATTCTTCACACTATATACTCTCTATATTCTGCCACCTATTTTAAATGGCAGTTATTATCCACTTATTATTCATCCATTCTTTCTAAATTCATGTAATTGAACTATTGTTATTCACTGCTCTATTAGAACTGTTTTTGCTAAGGCCATCATTAAACTCCTTACCATTGGGTATTCTCCATTCCTCTATAGTTTTTTGACACTATATCTTTTTATTATTGAATATTCTCTTTTCACATTTTCTTACTGAATATTCTCTCATCTCAGATTTTAGAGATTTCATTCTCTAAGTTCCCTTTCCATCTTTATAACCAGTCCTACTCTGCTTATTTTGCTTTATGGAAATGTTCTTCAAAAGTTATCACTAAGCATGCTACCCACTTGTTAACAAAGAATTGAGGAACTCAAAGTGAAAAATAAATTTTTTTTGGATATGAACAACAAGGGAATTAGTTGTGATTTACTATGCATATTCATTAAGAGAACTTTATTTTCCTTTCTCTTTTTTCAATTAGGTGATTAAAGTGAGATAAAAGAAGGGAGAAAAAGGGAAACTGAAAGTGGAGAGAAGAGAGGAAAGAAAAGAAAAGTGGAAACATTGTTAAAGCATCTTCTAATACAGAGAATAGAAACGATAGACATCCAAAAAGAAGCACAGGCAAGAAGAATATCTTTGAAAGCTAGAAACTGAATTTGTTAAACATTTTTAAAGCAAGATATATATATATATATATATATATAATATCTACAATTTTGTGTATAATACCTCTTTCCTCTTCTATTTTATATGTGAAATTGCATATTTCATATGTTTCTTAAATTCAAAATAGAAACATTTTTTAAAAGAAATTGCAAAATCATCTCTATATAATAACAAAATCAAAGAAACAAAAATAGAAAGGGAAATATCATTTCACATAGCTACAAAATACATAAAATATCTGGGGATCAATTTACCAAGGAAGGGAGGAAACTTGTATAGATTCAACCACATTATATTTTTTAAACAAGGAGCAGTTTAAATAGTGGGAGGAATATTCAGTGCTCATGGCTAGGTCATGGCTATATAAGAAAAATGGCAATGTGACCAAAATTAACTTACATTTTGAATGATATATCAATAAAATACCAATCTCATACTTTATTACATTTGATAAATTAAAAAATTCAACTGGAAACAAGACAAAAGATCTAGAATATCAAGGGAACTGATAAAAGAAGTAGAGATCAAATGAGGAGAGCACTTTCTTTTTTCTTTTTTTTTGTTTTTGTTTTTTTTTATATAAAGCTTTTTATTTACAAAACATATGAGTGACCTTTCAACATTGACCTTTGCAAAAACTTTTTTTTTCCCCAAGCTTTTCCCTT
>JAJPUD010015438.1:0-20122 GCA_023553655.1 Myrmecobius fasciatus
TGTTGATGTGAGAGAAGATCGGAGGAGACGCAGAGAGTCATGTTTTCACTTGGCTCCGCCCCCGAAAATTTCTGAACTTTTAAATTTTTTGATGGGAGATGGAAAACTATTATATCCAAATGTTTTTTGTCATTGTAATGAAATAATAAGCAGGTCAAAGGTGTAAAAATACTGGAAAAAATTCCTGATTTCATATTCAGCATTCTATCTACTTGCCATCTAGACTGAATAGTTACCTTGTTATTTAGGATTGGATTACAATTTATCGATATATACATATATATATATATATATATACACAAATATAAGATCATGTGGTTGATATTGATGTGTTTTTATCATTTTTAATAGTAGCATGTTAAATATCTTTTTCTTTTGACATTTTACTACTGCATCATCAGAAATATTTTATTTACTATTTTAGACAATTGAAATAATATAACATTTATTCTATACCCTTTAGTTGACTTCCTGTGTAGTTTTATGCTTAAAATATTTTACCTGAATATACCATAATGGTGTATTCTGTTTTCTAAAATAGGCAGGAGAAAATATATTACCATATCTTTTCTAGGTAGTAAACATATTTATCATAATCAAAATATGGACTAAACAGATAGAGAGAAGTACAAACTCATATTTTAAGTAAGTATTGATTCAAAGATATTAAATGTAAGGTTAACAAAGAAACTACACCAATATATTTCAAAATTTAGCTATGAATAATTAGGGTATATTTTTATATTATATGTAAAAAGGATAGGAAAAGAAAGATAAATGGTTACGTAAATGGGAAAGATAATGGTATTTTAGATAGAAATTACTACAATGAGAGAGAAAGAACTTCCAAAATGAACTGAATTACACTCTCACAATATTTACTCTTGTCAAAGCAGTTGTGAAATTTCATGTCATTTCTGGGTACATTGGCAAATTTCATATATCTATGAATACCTATGTACAGACAATCACATACATACATAAACATGACAGAAAGTATAAGAATAGCAACTCTAGAGTACAAAAAGCTTCCTTGTAACTAGATTTCCCATCACTAGAAATCTTCAGAGAGAATGGATATAAATTTTTCACGGATGTTTGAAAAACACTCCTATTTTGTTACAAGATAGACCAAAAAATTCTGACTTTCTTGCCAATTTAGAATTCCTCTGGTTTTGTTGACAATGGAAAGCTACATTCATAACATTTTTAGAGTGGACATAAACAAAAAACATTCTTAACTTTTCATTTTCAATATGTTCATTTTTTTTTTCTTTAAAGGAAAGAAAAAATATTCCCCCAATGAGGACTCAAATTTTTTTTTTGTTTCACATTAATAACCAATTCCATATATGGAACCCAAAGATCCTCTTTTTGCCTGCTCGTGCAAAGCCCTGTCTCTCAAGGACATTTCTGTCGAAACTCAAAAATTCACCCCACTTAGACCATCTTATGTACATAAAATTCTTTCTGAAATCTTACCATTTATTCAAATTAAATAGAATTGGATAGAGAATATATTTTGCCTAAGGTGTAATGGTTGGTCTGGGTGGAAATGGATGCCTTCATCCACATAGCTAGACACAGGTAATACTTATCAAGCCAGTCCTTTACAGAAAGAGCTGAAAGCTTTTATCCTACCTCCTCACTAATTCGCTTAATAGGTGAACTGCCCACTTTTAAAAAAATATTCAAGGTATTTCAGTATTTAAATGTCTTTGTTTATTAAAGAGATTGCTTAAACGGAAGTAATTTATTATTATAACTTAATAAATTGCTTAGTAATTATCAAGAGACTGTCTTTGTCTCTTTTCATTTGTCTCAGTTTCATTTATTTTCTTATAGAACCACAATTTTTTAGTATTTTGCTTATTTAAATTTCTTCATATTTTGAAAATTCATATATTCTTGCTTAGAGTTGTGGAGATTTACTGTTATAGAAATATCAATGCAAAATATATTTTAAGCATTAAACTGAAAATAATTTCAAGCATTTAAACATTCCATCAAGATGTTAGAAATTATTTGCATGATTCTCAAATAACAGCTTTATATTTTATGAACAATTGATAGTATTCTATCCTTGCATTCTGAAACTCTTTTAAAAGATTAAATGATCTTCCACTTCTATACTGCAGTTAAAGCCTTTTTTCATTTAAACTAGATTTGAAGACAGTGATGCCCCAAAATTTTGAGGTATTGAACTTTACAAATCTAGTTTTTGGCCTACTTATTTGGGTAAATAAAATGAAGAAAGATGAAAAATCTTTATTTAACAAATTTTCCTCAACATTGTCTCAACTATATTAGTGGATATTTTAAAGAACACTTTTTTCAAAGAGAATATTGCTCCTATTCTCAATGAAAAGAGGTCTGTCTATGGACTGTGATTTTTAGAACTGTCAGTACAAAATTCCAATGAAATAAATGCATTAACTTGGATTTCAGACTGGGGGTATTAGTTCTGGTAATGATCACTTTCATCTTTTCAAAAGGTATACTAAAGAATTATTTTTGAAAACTTTTTTCTCATTAATTTCTACTAACCAACTAAATTTGCCAATGTGTTCAAATTGACATTTGCTTTCATTGACAATTATAAATTTAAAGAAGTAAATCTTCTTGCAATTTGGAGATGTTCTGACCATCCAATTGCCACATTTAAAACAATAACTTCAATGAATGGGATTTTTTGGAATGTTTTATTGTTTATTATAATGCATTATGCCATATATGAACAAATGTATTCATCCATAAAATATGACTCTCTCTCTCTCTCTGTATATATATATATATGTGTGTGTGTATATATATATATATATATATATGTATATTTGTAGTTATCTATATGTAAAGAGTCAATGTGGTATAATAGACAGAAAACTGTTTTCAGAGTCAGAATTCCAATATTCAAATACATCTTCTAAAATACTGAGCAACTTATTCCCGCAGTGGGACTAGTTGGGGTAATACTCACTTCCTACCCCTCCTAGGTAATTTTGGGGTCTCTTTCAGGAGGTGATCAGTGAATTCTTTCAATGCCAACTTTGCCTTCTGATTCTAAAACATCAGGGCAATTCTCTTTCATGATTTCCTGGAAGATAGCATCAAGATTCTTTTTTTCATTGTGGCTTTCAGGCAGTCCGATAATCCTTAGATTGTCTCTCCTGCATCTGTTTTCCGAATCAGTTGTTTTTCCTAGGAGATATTTCATATTTTCTTCTATTTTTTCATTTTTTTGTTTTTGTTTGACTGATTCTTGAAGTCTTATTGAGTCATTTACTTCTATCTGTTCAATTTTAATTTTTAAAGTATTTTTTTTCCTTCAGTTATTTTTTTTAGCTCCTTTTGTAACTGGCCAATTGAATTTTTTGATTCAATGCATTCTTTTTCCATTTTGCCAATTTTATTTTTCAGTGAATTGTTGTCTTATTCCAATTCACCATTTTTATTTTCCAGTGAATTGATGATTTTTTTTTCCAATTCACCATTTTTATTTTCCAGTGAATTGATGATTTATTTTCCAATTCACCATTTTTATTTTCCAGTGAATTTGTGATTTTTTCCAATTCACCAATTTTGTTTTTCAGTGAATTGTTGTCTTTTTCCAATTCACCAGTCTTTTTTTCCAGTTTTTCACATCTCTGTTGCAGGGCATTTTTTCTTCTTTCACTGATCTCAATATATTTCCCCATTTTTCTTCTAGCTTTTTTTTGAGATTCTTTATGCAATTTTCCAGGTAAGCCTTCTGAAATGGGGACCAGCTCATGCAGGCCTTTGTGGCTTCATCTGGTGTTGCATTTCCTTTAGGAGCCTCAGAATCTGGGGTCTGCCCTACTTTCTCTCTGTAGAAACTGTCTATGGTGAGAGCTCTCTTCTGCTTCTTGCTCATAATTTTGAGCTGAGGTATCAGTCACCAGCAGGGAATTCTGCAGCCCTTTCTATTTGCCCTGGGACAGTTTGCTGAGTTGACTTTCGGTACTCGGCTGGTTGGGCTAGATCCCCACTAGGACCATGCTTTCAGCGGCTCTCAATTCACCCTTTACCAAAGGCAGATCTGTCAAAGCACCTGCCCGCAAGCAGAGCAAAGTGGCCCAGGTGTCTCCCAGGGACTTCCTGGGTGCCTAAAATCCGTCTCTCTGTTGCAGCTCTGACTTCCGCCCCTGCTGCGCCCTGGTGTCTGATTGGGGCCAGAGGCTGATTCCCCTGAGGCTAACCTTCTCCGAGTTTTTTCAAAGTACATTTTTAATAGAAGTGCATTGTAGTCCAAGTGTTTGGTGGAGCCCTCACTCCAGAACCAGTTCAGAGGCTCAATTTGTCTGGGTCTGAGGGAAGGTCTCAGGAGCTCACAGAGAGCGCTGCCTGCAGTTTGCCATCTTGGCTCCGCCCCCCCCCCTTATTTCTTGATAAATTTAGAAGACTTTCATATCCTGTTAATATATGTGTGAGCATTTGCATGCACGTATGTATGTATGGTTCTCTCTTAAGTCAATTTCCCATGTGAGTAGGATTCCGGAACTACAAGTCCAATTCACCCATTTAATTCTGTTTCCATTCTTGCTTTCACACTTCCTTGATATACAATAATTATTGTTTCTTTTTCCTACAAGATTTTGTTTTTTAGAATTACATCAAACTCAATTCTATCCCTATTTTTTTGCAAATTACCAAATTAAAAATTACAGTTTTAGAATATGGTTTATATAAAGCATATATAAAAAGCATAAACTGTTTGTCCTTATTGGTTTCCTTGAAATTAATCTTTGATGATTACCTAATATTTCTCTTGGATCTTATTTGTAACATTTTCTATAAAGGTCAGTTCTTTTTGCAACAAAATCCTGAAAGTCTGACAATTCTTTTAATATCCTTTTTTATTTTCAATCACTATTATGCTTAACTTTGCTGAATGTATTTTGGCCCCAATCCTACTTTTTTTTTGATACTTCCATGTAGAGTAATCTAAGATCTGCAGTCTTTTAATGTAGCTACTGTTATGTCTTGAGGGATTCTAGTTATGGAAGTGCTGTATTGAATTATTATTTTTTGTTGTTATAATATTTACCCCTTGACTAATTTGCAACTATGCTCACATGATTATAAAACTGTGAATAACCTTTAATTCAGCAGTGTCTCTACTGAATTTGTATCCCAAAGAGATCATAGAAGTGGGGCTGTGACCGATATGTGCAAAAATGTTTGTGGCAGCCTCTTTTGTAGTGAACAGAAACTGGAAATTGAGTGGATTCCTATCAGTTGGGGAATGGCTATATAAGTTATGAAGTATGAATATAATGGATTATTATTCTGTAAGAAATGTTGAACAGACTGATTTGAGAAAAGCCTGAAAAAACTTACATACTAATGCTAAATGAAGAAATTAAAAACAAGAAAACATTCTACACAGTAATAACAAGATGATACGATGATTAGCTCTTATGGATTTGTCTCTTTTCAGGATTGATTTGATTCATGCCAATTCCAATAGACTTGTGATGGACAGAACCATCTATATCCAGAGAGAGGACTATGGGAGTGAAGGTGAATCAAAGCATAGTATATTCACCATTTATTTTTTGTTTTTTGTTTTTTATTTTGCTTGTGTTTTTTAAATTTTTTGTACTTTTGATCTGATTTTTCTTGAGCAGTATGATGAATATGGAAATATATTTGGAAGAATTACACATGTGTAACCTATATGGAATTGCTTGCTGTCTTAAGAACTGAGGGAGAGAGAAAGAAAAATTTGGAATTCAAGAAATTGCAAAGGTGAATTCTAACGACCAGCATTACAATTAAGCTTAAGGTTAGGATAAACTCACCTCAACAGGCATCAAACATCTTCGGCTCCTAGCCCTTGCCAGGAGAAACTTCACAAATCATATGACACAGAGATAAACTTATCTTACTTTATTGAACTCTATACATACATCTGCTCATGAGCTGTACTAATGGTGGTCAGAGAGAGCGTCTTTCTGTGCAGTCCCTTTTTATCTCCTCTTTGTCCTTCCTCACCTATGCTGCAGCAAACCAATCATGTTCCATCCCGAAGGTCTCTGGTCTGATCTAGCCTGCTATGATAGGGCGCTGGCCCGCGAGCCGTGTGCAGCGCCTGCAGATAGTGTGCAATATGCAAAACATCTATCACGTGACTTAGGCTCTATGGTCCTCTGTCTCGCGGTGTTTTGCCACTTTACCACTGCCCTATGGACAGTATCATGCCACACCCTTTGCTCAGCCATTCGGCCCCCAGATGGTCACGTGCGTTCCTGCTGGCTACAAGCCCTGGGCCTTACAGTGAATGTTGAAAATTAACTTTGCATGTATTTAGAAAACAAAATATTTTATAAAAAATAATTTTTTCTTCTTGATCAGGGGGAGGGGGTGTTCAGGATTTGACTATATTGTTTTTGGAGGTTTTCCTCACAAGATTTCTTTCAGATGATGATTAGTTGGTTTTTCCATTTTTTCTATCTTGTTCTAACTTTTGAGACAATATTCTTTAATTATTTCTTTTATTATTATATCAACATTTTTTTTGCTTTTTGATTTGTTAATTCTGCTATATTTCTATTGAGATGTCTCACATTCTGTTCTATTGTTTTCATTCTTATGTTTTATTTTATTATTTACTAGTCTTTTATGACTTCTTTAGTTTCCACTTGCCTAATTCTATTTTCTAAGGAGTCATTTTCTTTAATATTCTGGATCTCCTTTTCTAGTTGGTTAATTTCTTTTTTTTTTCTTTTTTTCTTTGATTTACATTCAGTCGCCTTAGTTCTTTTTCTGGTTGCAGATGGCATTTCCCATACAAAGTTTATTGAGATTGCTTTAAGTCACTGAGAATCACTGAGAAGAATTAAGTCTTTTGTAGTTGACCATCACACATTCTTCTTGTTATTCTATACAATATATTTCTGATTCTGCTCTTTTCACTCAGCATCAGTTCTTGTAAACCTTTCCAGGACTTTCTAAAATAAGCTTGTTCATCTTTTTTTTTATAGAACAATAATATTCCATTACCCTCACATACCACTTGTTCAGGCATTCCCCAATTGATGGGCATCTGTTCATTTTCCAATTCTTTGTTACTACAAAAAGGGATTTTACAAACATTTTTGGACATGTGGGTCCTTTTCCCTCCTTTATCATTTCTGGGGAATATACATTCAGTAGTGGCTCTGTTGTGTCAAAGGGTATGCACAGTTTATAGTCCTTTGGGCAGAGTTCCAAATTGCTCTTCAGGATGGTTGGATCATTTCACAACTCCACCAACAATGCATTAGTGTCCTAATTGTCCCACATCCCCTCTAACATTTATTATTATCTTTTCCCATCATCTCAGCCAATCAGAGGTGTGATGTGGTACCTCAGAGTTGTTTTAATTTGCATTTCCCTAATCAATAGTGATTCAGAGCATTTTTTTCATATAAGTATAGATGGCTTTAATTTCATCATCTGAAAATTGTCTGTTCATAACCTTTAACTATTTGTTAATTGAGAAATGACTTATATTCTTATAAATTTGACAGAGTTCTTTATATATTAGAAATAATACTATTATCAGAAACATTGATTGTAAAGATTTTTTCCCAGCTTTGTACTTTCTTTGTAAACTTGTTTCTGTTGGTTTTATTTGTGCAAAAGCTTTTAAACTAAATGTAAGCAAAATTGTCCATTTTGCCTTTCATAATGTTCTGTAGTTCTTCTTTGGTCATAAATTCTTCCTTTTTCCAAAGATCTGAAATTATCCCTTGCTTTCCTAATTTATTTTTATGGTATCATTCTTTATGCCCAAATTATGTATACATTTTGACCTTATTTTGATATGGGGTGTGAGATGTAGGTCTATGCTGAGTTCCTGACATACTATTTTCTAGTTTTCCCAGCAATATTTGTCAAATAGTGAGTTCTTATTCCAGAAGCTGGAGTTTGGGCATTTATCAAATACTAAATTACTATAGACCATGATTATTGTGTCATGTGTATTTAATTTATTCCACTGATTCACCATTCTATTTCTTAGCCAGTACTAGAGAGTTTTGTTGACTACTTCTTTATAATATAGTTTTAGGTCTGCTAATAAGCCACCATCCTTTGTATTTTTTTTTCATTAATTCCCTTATTATTCTTGACATTTTGTCAGAATTGTCATTTTGAACATATTAGCTCGGCCTGTTGATCGACAATTGATACTTTTTTTTTTTTTTTTTTGCTTTTTTGCTGAGGCAATTGGGGTGAAGTGACTTGCCCAGGGTCACACAGCTGTTACGTGTCTGAGACCATATTTGAACTCAGGTCCTCCTAACTTCAGGGCTGGTTCTCTATCCACTGCGCCACCTAGCTGCCCCGACAATTGATACTTTTTAAATTGTTTAGATGTGATTTTTTATTTGTGTAAGAAGTGTTTTGTAATCAAACAGTTATTGGGTTTACCTTGGCAGGTACATCCTCATCTATTTTATTTTGTCTATAGTAATTTTAAATGGAATTTCTCTTTCTAGCTTTTAATGATGGGCTTTGTCAATAATATATAGAAATGCTGATGATTTGTGTGGGTTTATTTTATAACCTGCAACTTAGTTAAAGATGTGAATTGTTTATAATTGGTTTTTTGATGATTTTCAAGGGTTTTCTAAGTATATCATCATATCATCTGCAAAAAGTGATAGTTTTATTTCTTCACTGCCTATTCTAAAATTTCTTTAATTTCTTTTTTTTCTTCTTCCTAAAGAAATAGTGGTGATAATGGGCATCCTTTTTTCATCCCTTATTTACTGAGGATTTGTCTAGCTTCTCTCCATTACAACTAATGCTTGTAGGAGGTTTTATATTTGAAATGCTTATTATTTTAAGGAATGTTCCATTAATCCCTATGTTTTTTTGGGGGGGTGCTGTATTTTGTCAAAAGCTTTTTCTACATCTATTGAGATCATAAGATTTCTGTTGTTTTGTTATTGATATTGCTATGTTATTGATATGGTTGATGATAGTAATAATTTTCCTGATAGTGAAGCAGCCCTGCATTCCTGGTATAAATCCCATTCAGTCATATTGTATTATCCCTCTAATAATCTATTTCTTGCTAATATTTTATTTAAAATTTAAAATCACTATTTATTAGAGAGATTTGTTTGTAATTTTATTTCTCTGTTTTGGCTCTTCTTGATTTAGACATAAGTACCATATGTATATCCCAGAAGGAATGTGTCAGTCCTTTATTTAGTTTTCCAAATAGTTTACGTAATATTGGAATTAATCATTCTTTAAATTTTTGGTAGAATTCACTTGTGAATACATGTGATCTGGAGATTTTCCTTTTCTAAATGGGACAATTTAATTAATTTATATTTTTTGTCTATATTTATTCATTTTGGGTAGATTGTGAGACTTGTTGACATATAGTTGAGCAAAATAACTCCTACTTATTATTTTAATTTCTTTGGCATTGGTGGGAAGTTTACTTTTTATTTTGGATGCTGGTGCTTTGGATTTTTTCTTTCCTTTTTCTTTTCTTTTCTTTTCTTTTCTTTTTCCTTTTTCCTGAGGCAATTGGGGCTAAGTGACTTGTCCAGGGTCACACAGCTATTTCTTTCCTTTTTCTAACCAAATTAACTAAAGGTTTTTTTTTCCCCTGAAGCAATTGGGGTTAAGTGATTTGCCCAGGGTCACACAGCTAGGAAATGTTAAGTGTCTGAGATCAAATTTGAACTCAGGTCCTCCTGACTTCAGCATTGGTGCTCTATCCACTGCGCCACCTAGCTGCCCCCTTTTTTTGTTGGATTTTTCATAAAACCAAGATTTAGTTGTATTTATTACTTCAATAGTTTTCTTAGTTTCTATTTTATTAATCTCTCTGAGTTTCATAATTTTTCATTTGGTATTTCATTTGGGTTTTGTTCTTTTTCAGGTTTTTTTAATTGTATGCCCAATTCATTGATCTTTTCTTTTTCTATTTTATTCATGTAGCTATTTATATAAAATTTCCCCTCAGAAACACTTTGGCTGTATCCCAGAGGTTTTGGTATGTTGTCTCATCGTTGTCATTCTCTTGGATGAAATTATGGATTTTTTCTGTCATTTGTTGTTTGCCCAACTAATTTTTTAGAATTACATTATTTAATTTCCAATTGGTTTTTATTCTATCCTTTCCTGGACCTTTGTGGAATATAATTTTATTGCATTGTTCTTTATAATGGAAATATTTACTATTTCTGCCTTTCTCCATTTGTTTTTGAGATTTCTATGCCTTAATATGTGGTCAATTTTTGTGTAGGTGCCTTGTAGTGCTGACAAACAGGTATATTCCTTTCTGTCCTCATTCAATATTCTTCAGAGGTCTATCATATTGAGGTATTCTAGGGTTTAATTAACACACCTACTTTCTTTTTTTTTATTAAAGCTTTTTATTTGCATAACATATATATGGGTAGTTCCCCAACATTGATCTTTACAAAGCTTTCCATTACAAATTTTACCCCCAGTCCCCTCCCCTCCCCTAGATGGCAGGAAGTCCACTACCTGTTAATAATGTTGAAATGCTTGAGAAGTTATGCAAGAAAAATCCTATCTACAAGAAAAAAAAGAATCAGAGAAAGGCAACACAATGTAAGCAAATGTCAATAGAGATCATGAAAATGTTACGTTGTGGTTCATATTTCATATCCCTCTCTCTGGGTGTATATGGTTTTCTTCAATGAACAATTGGAACTGGTTTGAGAAAATTCTTTGTTGCAGAGAGCCATGTCCATCAGAATCGATCATCATGTAATACTGTTGTTGCTGTATATGATGATCTCCTGGTTCTGCTTGTTTCACTCAGCATCAGTTCATGCAAGTCCCTCCAGGCCTCTCTGAAATCGTCCTGCTGGTCATTTCTTACAGAGCAATAATATTCCATAACATTCATATATCATAATTTATTCAGCCACTCTCCAATTGATGGGTATCCCTTCAGTTTCCAGTTTCTAGCCAGTACAAAAAGGGCTGCCACAAACATTCTTGCACAGGTGGGTCCCTTTCCCTCCTCTAAGATCTCTTTGGGATATAGGCCCAGTAGAAACACTGCTGGGTCAAAGGGTATGCACAGTTTGACAACTTTTTGAGCATAGCTCCAAATTGCTCTCCAGAATGGTTGGATCCGTTCACAGTTCCACCAACAATGTATTAGTGTCCCAGTTTTCCCACATCCCCTTCAACATTCATCGTTATCTTTTCCTGTCATTTTAGCCAATCTGACAGGAACACACCTAGTTTCTTTCTTGTTTATTTGGTGGTTAGATTTGCATGATTTTGAGATTGTAAGTTTGAGGTCCCTTGCCACAACAATTTTGCTATTTCTTCTTATAATTGGCTTAAAATAAGCTGCTCTACCACTTGGTGCACACACACATTTAGTATCCTTATTACTTAATTATATATGGTATACTTTATCAAGATATGTTTTCCTTCCTTATCTCTTTTAATAAGATCTCTTTTTACTTTTGCTTTATCTGAGATCATAATTGCTACTCCTGCTTTTTTACTTCGGCTGAAGCATTATAAATTCTATTCCAGCCTTTTACCTTTACTCTGTATGTGCATCTCTCTATCAAATGTATTTCTTGTAAACAAGAAACAATGTTAAGTTAATCCCTTTTACAATAAAAACTGATTATATCAAATTTCAGATAATGCCTACCCCCTTCCCTTCTTCCTTCCATTGTAACAGGGTTTTTGTAGCTCTTCATGTGAACTAGTTGTCCCATTATACCTCCTCTTTCCTCTTTTTCCTGTTCAGACCTGGTTCCATACCTTAATGTCTCTTTCTTTGATGTCATCACATCAAAGTCCATTCACAACCACATCCTAGGTCCATGTGATGCCTCCTTCTGTCTGCTACAGAGTAATAGATTTTTTTTCACATCTAGGGAAATAACTGTTTAACCTTTAAGTAATATATGTTTTTCCTCTGTTTATCTTTCTATGCTTCTCTTAGGTCATGTATTTGTAGATTAAATTTTCTTATTAGTTCTGATTTTATAATAGAAATAATTAATAGTCTCTTATTTTATTGAAGCTCCATCGCCTGCCATGAAAAATGATGTTCAGTCTTTCTGGGGAATTAATTGTTAGTTGCAAGCTTAGGTCCTTTGCCTTCTAGAATATTGTATTCCAGACCCTCTGATTCTTTATTTGTAGAATCTTTCAGATCTTGGGTAATACTGACTTGCTCCTTAGTAATTGAATTGCTTTTGTCTAACAGCTTGCAGTATTTTTTACCTTGAGATTGTATTTTAAAAGTTTTGCAACAATGTTCCTTGGGGTTTTTCTGGCAGGGTCTCTTTCCAAAATTGATCAATAGATTTTCTCAATAAATATTTATTTCCTCCTCTGTTTCTAGAATATTGAGGCTGTTTTCGTTAATGATCTCTTGAAGAACGCTATTGGCTCTTTTTTGGGTGGCTTTCAGGTAGGTCAATAATATTTAATTCTCTATTTTCTAGGCTGGCTATTTTTCCCAATGAAGTATTTCATATTTTCTTTCATTTTTTCATTTTTTGTTTGTTTGACTCATTTTTGTTGTCTCACAATCATTAGCTTCCATTTTCCCTGTTCTATATTTTATTGTGTGTCTTTTTTTTCAGTTAGCTTTTGTATCTTTTTTTATATTTGGTTAATTCTACTTTTTCAGGACTTGTTTTCTTATGACAACTTTTCCCCTTTCTTTTCCAAACTGTTTACTCTCTCATGCATACATCTCATTTACTTTCTCAGTTTTTTTCTATTTTTATTATTTGCATTTTGAAGTCTTTTATAAGCACTTCCAAGGAGCTTTTTTGGGTTGAGACCAATTCTTATTACTCTTTGAATAATTTGAGTGGACATTCTGTCCTCATCTGAGTTGGTTTTTTTTTTTTTTTTTTTTTTTTTGGTTTTCTTCCTTTTCACCATAATAGTTTTCTGTGGTCAAGGTTCTTTTCTCTTTTTTGTTCATTTTCTTTCCTTTCTTTTGTTATTTCCTGTTTTTTTTAACTTATTTGCTTGAGCTCTGCTCCTGGGGTAAAGGTGGCACTGCCCCAAGCTTTGAGTGCATCTCTGAGGCTTGACTTTGAGCACAAAATCCTCTTATGTTTTCAGGGGATAACTTTGGTTGCTTTTTTCAGGAAGCAGACAGCTTTCCCAGAGTTTGCCTTCTGAGCTGGGCCTGGAAGCTACCTAAGGA
Source organism: Myrmecobius fasciatus (assembly GCA_023553655.1). NCBI lineage: Eukaryota > Metazoa > Chordata > Mammalia > Dasyuromorphia > Myrmecobiidae > Myrmecobius > Myrmecobius fasciatus. The sequence goes on from JAJPUD010015438.1 coordinate 13,205, forward strand.
TTTGTTTCTCTACTGAGCCAGAACTGAGGATTTTAGTTGTTGATATCATTGGCTTTCCGGAGTCTGTGGGAGCTGGGCTGAACACCCTTTTCACCCAGGTGAGACTGACCTTTCTTTTTTTTTAATTATTTTTTTTTATTTTTCAAAACATATTGTAAAACCGTGTGTTCCAATTTCCTTTCCCCCCCCCTGCCCTAGATAGTAAGTTTTCCAAATACATATTAAACATGATAGAAATATGTGTTAAATCCAATATATGCTAACATATTTATGCAATTATCCTGCTGCACAAGAAAAATCAAATCAAACTGGAAAAAATGAGAGAAAAATGCAAGCAAACAACAAAAAGAGTAAAAATGTTTTATTGTGAAACACACTCAATTCTTACAATTCTCTCTCTAGATGTAGATGGCTCCCTTCATTACAAGACCTTTGGACCTGGTCTGAATCATCTCATTGTTGAAGAGAGCCATGCCCATCAGAATTGATCATTGTATAATATTCTTGTAGGTATTCTTGTAGCAATGATCTCCTGGTTCTGCTCATTTCACTTAGCATCAGTTCATGTAAATCTCTCCAGGCCTTCTGAAACCATCCTGCTGATCATTTCTTACAGAATAATAATATTTCATAATATTCATATACCATACTTTATCCAGCCATCCTCCAATTGGCTGGCATCCACCCAGTTTGCAATTTCTTGCTACTATGAAATGGGCTACCACAAACATTTTTGCACTTGTGGGTCCCTTTCCCTTCTTTAACATCTCTTTGGGATATAGGCCCAGTAGAAGCACTGCTGGATCAAAGGGTATGCACAGTTTCATAACAGTTTGGGTATAGTTCCAAATTGCTCTCCAAAATGGTTGTATCTGTTCACAATTTCACCAACAATGTATTAGTGTCCCAGTTTTCCCATATTTCCTCGACTATTCATCCTTATCTTTTCCTCTCATCTTAGCCAATCTGAGAGGTGTGTAGTGGTATCCCAGAACTGTCAATTTCATTTCTCTGATCAACAGTGATTGAGAGAACTTTTTCATATAACTAGAAATGGTTTCAATTTCTTCATCTGAAAATTTTCTGATTATTATCAATGAAATATATTACATATGTATATATATGTATATATATATATATTAAAGGTCATTTCTTTTTATCATTTATCAACTGGAGAATGGCTTGAATTCTTATAAATTTGAGTCAATTCTCTATATATTTTAGAAATGAGGCCTTTATCAGAACCCTGAATGTAAAAATGCTTTCCCAGTTTATTATTGCCTTTCTAAACTTGTCTGCATTAGGTTTTTTTGTTTTGTTTTGTTTTGTTTTTGCTGAGGCAATTGGGGTTAAGTGACTTACCTAAGGTCACACAGCTGGGAAGTTTTCAGTTCTGAGAACTCAGGTCCTCTTGACTTCAGGACTGGAGCTCTATCCAGTGTTCCACCTAGCTGCCCCCATTAGTTTTGTTTGTACAAAAACTTTTAAATTTAATTTAATATAACCAAATTATTTATTTTGTGATCAATAATGTTCTGCAGTTCTCCTTTGGTCACCAACTCCTTACTCCTCCACAGACTTGAGAGGTAAACTACCCTATGTTCTTTTGATTTGATTATTATATTACTCCTTATGGAGACTGACCTCTCTTGAAGTTTTCCCAACCTACCTTGAGATGGAGAGTGGTTTCATTATATCAGTCTCCTTTCAGAGGCTTAGTTCCATGTGGTTCTTGAGGGAAACTGCAAGAGCTCAAGAAGTGTCATGGCTTTCCTCTGCAATCTTAGCTCCACCCCTGGAAGTTGTTAACTTTTTTCACCTAATCTTCTTGTTTTTGTTAAATTGTTGTTTTTGTCCTCCTAACTTCTTTCATCTCCCTTCTTTCTCCTTCTTCTCTTTCTTCTTTTTTTCTTCTTCTTCCTCCTCCTCTTCCTCCTCCTTCTCCTTCTCCTCCCTCCTCTTCTTCTTTTTCCCCCTTCAGTTTTTCCTCAATCTCTCCTATTTGATTTTTAATATTTTTTTGCATCCCAAGATTTTTTTTTGGAGTGGGCCATGTGCTCATTAGACATTACTCTGTGGGGTAGGAGAGGCTTTTCAATTTCAGCATTCTCTTTTGAAGATGAAACCCAGTGTTTTCTCACAGTAGCCTATTATGGGTAGGTTCTTTCCCTTTTGCCTATTCATTGTTATTGGAATCATCCTAGTCCTGGGATATAGGGAATAGTGGCTTTGGCCTCAGATGCTCCTTCAATTCTTCCTTCTAGCCTGAAATATCAAAACAAGAAGTTAATCCTCCTATAAGTGCCTCTAGCTAGCAATATCTTTTTTTTTTTGCTTTTTCCTGAGGCAATTGGGGTTAAGTGACTTGCCCAGGGTCACACATCTAGGGAATGTTAAGTGTCTGAGATCAAATTTGAACTCGGGTCCTCCTGACTTCAGGGCTGGTGCTCTATCCACTGCACCACCTAGCTGCCCCTGCACCACCTAGCTGCCCCATAGCTACCAATATCTTGCTCCACTGCTTTTGCCCTCTCATCTGCACTACTGCTTTTGCACTCACCTCCTGTACACTGGTTCCTTCTTGCTAGGGTCACATCTCAGCAGCACAGCTGTTCCTGGCATTCCTTATCAATGGAGTTCCCTCTATCTTCCTTGATTCAGACCTGACTCTTCACACTGTCTAGGAGGTGAGAATTCCTGTTGGTCAGGACAAAGACTATTTCTCAATCCAACTAATTCCAGGGCTTTCTTGCAAGTAACTGTTACCACCCTTCTTACACTTCACAAGACCCAAATCTCTGTCCTGGTATCTTTCTTTGGATTTTCTCTGATTGTCCCAGGAGAACCACTCTTCTACCTCAACTCTTATCTGTGTACTTTCCCATTGAGGAACAATTTTATGTTGTTTGTGGGAGAATATAGTTTAGAATTTTCTGACTTAATCAGAATCCTCTTCTTCTTCCATCTCATTTAAGAGACAAGGAAACTAAGATAAACAGAGTTAAGTGATTTGATTAGGGTCACACAGCTACTAAGTGTCTTGGGGAAAATTTAAATTCAAGTCTTCCTGATTTCAGGCCTTGTGTTCTCTTCACTGTACTAACTAACATCCTGGTAGTCACCCTTCCAGATTACAAATATTATTATTCATTTGCTACCAAAATCATTCCTATAGGTAACATCTGCTATGCCAAGCCATTTTCTGATGAATCTTTACTTACCCAGACACAATTTTCTCTTCTCTTGGACCCAGCTTCCCAAGTCACTTCTTCTGTGAAGCTTCCTCTAGACTTGGGCTTCCTCCTCAATAAAACCCCAAGACTGGAGGGATCCTAGGCCTGAAGAATGGCATACTTTGATTACTGTTAATCAAATAGATTTCTATATGGAGATGAAGGAGAACATCTCTAGATAAATAAAGTGCCACTGATTTCTTAATTCACACACTTGTGTTAGGGCAAAGTAAACCTCCTTTATTAAATGTTTAGTTACTCACCTATGCTTCATTTCAGCTCATTATCAAACTGGAACTAAGAGGACACTACATGTCCAATAACAGCATGTGATACTCAATCCCCTTCCAGATAAGAGCAGATTAATTCTTACTCTCATCTTTTCTTTTCTCTTTCCCAACCTCTTCAACTCTGCCCTCATTATTTTTGACTTCAAATCTATTTTTTTAATTCAACTCTGAAATTACACTCCTCAGATGGAAAAAATAATACCTTCACTTTGCATCTCTTTTCCTCATTCTCCCATCTACTGCCTCTCATTTGAACCTGGTTTTCCTCTGAAGGAAAATGGATCCATGGTTATTTTTCCATCTTAGATTCTACTCCTACTTATATAATACTTCTTGTCACACTCATTCCTATCCCAGGGAATATCCTCTGGCTTTTCAAATTACAGATCCGGAGAAAAGAAGGCAATATGAAACAGAAGAATAAAACAAACATCAAAATGAGCCTTGAATATAAGAATTTTAAATATGCAAGATTATATTACAATGTCTTACAAAGAAATAGTATTTGCTATTTCTCTAGATATATTAGACTTACAAACATTAGTTTGTATAGATAGAAATCTATATATTTATATATCTGTCCATCTATATGGAGCTATCTGTATCATAGATGTAAAGTTGGAATGGAATTTTATGTTATTTATATTTTTATCTAAATCCATTTTAAGGATATTGAGGCTGAGAGAAAATTGCTTTCTTCTAGTCTCATATGTAATAGGGTACAAATTAGTGAGATTAAAATTCAAGTCTTTGACTACACATACATTGCTCTTATCTTTAAATTTCATGATGATATAAATAATAATTGATAGTGAAAGAACAATTTTCTTGGAAATTTGCACTCCAAAGCTCATTTTCCAACTTTTTGGAAGAACATTATGTAGATATTCTTTAAAGTCAGCTCTTTTATTTGCCTGCAATAGTTCTTTTGTTTGCATTCTTTTTAAAAAAATCACCTTTCAGGTTAGGGCATAAAACCTCAAAATCAAATGCAGAAAAGCAAAAATAGTAAATGCATCCTTTTCAGATCATGATGCAATATAACTCACATGTAATATAAGGCCAGGAGAAAATAGACCACAAGTTAATTGGAAATTAAATAATCTAATCCTGGAGAATGAATGGGTGAAAGAACAAATTATAGACACAATCGATAATTTCATCCAGGAGAATGACAATAATGAGACAACATACCAAAATTTGTGGGACATGGCTAAAGCGGTTATAAGGGGTAATTTTATATCTCTAGATGCTTACTTGCATAAAACAGAGAAAGAGAAGATCAATGAACTGGGCTTACAATTAAAAAAGCTAGAAAAAGACCAAATTAAAAACCCTCAATTAAATACTAAATTTGAAATTCTGAAAATTAAAGGGGAGATCCATAAAATTGAAAATGAAAAAACTATTGAATTAATAAATAAAACTAAAAGTTTTTTTTTATGAAAAAACAAACAAAATAGATAAGCCTTTAGTTAATTTCATTAGAAAAAGGAAAGAGGAAAATCAAATTGTTAGTCTCAAAAATGATAAGGGAGAACTTTCCTCCAATGAAGAGGAAATTAGAGTAATAATTAGGAGTTTCTTTGCCCAACTTTATGCCAATAAATTTGATAATGTAAATGAAATGGAGGAATATCTACACAAATATAGATTGCCTAGGTTAACAGAAGAGGAAATAAATTATTTAAATAGCCCCATTTTGGGAAAAGAAATAGAACAAGCTATTAATCATCTCCCTAAGAAAAAATCTCCAGGGCCAGATGGATTTAAAGGTGAATTCTACCAAACATTCAAAGAATAATTAATCCCAATACTATATAAATTATTTGAAAATATACGGAAAGAAGGTGTATTACCAAATTCCTTCTATGACACAGATATGGTGCTGATAGCTAAACCAGGTAGGGAGAAAACTGAGAAAGAAAACTATAGACCCATTTTCCTAATGAATATTGATGCAAAAATTTTAAATAAGGTTTTAGCAACAAGATTACACAAAGTTATCCCCAGGATAATACACCATGACCAAGTTCGATTTATACCAGGAATGCAGGGCTGGTTCAATATTAGAAAAACTATTAGCATAATCAAGTATTTATTAATAACCAAATTAACAAAAAACATATGATTCTCTCAATAGATGCAGAAAAAGCCTTTGATAAAATCCAACACCCTTTCCTATTAAAAACACTGGAGAGTATAGGAATAAATGGGCTTTTCCTTAAAATTATTAGTAGTATCTACTTAAAACCTTCAGCAAATATCGTATGTAATGGATTCAAACTAGAAACATTCCCAATAAGATCAGGAGTGAAACAAGGCTGCCCATTGTCACCATTATTATTTAATATTGTCTTAGAAATGTTAGCTTTGGCAGTAAGAGAAGAAAAAAGAGATTAAAGGAATTAGAATAGGTAATGAAGAAACCAAATTATCACTCTTTGCAGATAACATGATGGTATACTTAGAGAATTATAGAGATTCAACTAAAAAACTACTAGAAACAATTCACAACTTTAGCAAAATTGCAGGATACAAAATTAATCCACATAAATCATCAGCATTTTTATATATTACCAATAAAGTTCAGGAGCAAGAGATACAAAAAGAAATTCCATTCAAAATAACTGCTGATAGTATAAAATATTTGGGAATTTATCTGCCAAGGGAAAGTCAGGAACTATATGAACTAAACTACAAAACACTCTCCACACAAATAAAATCAGACCTAGTCAATTGGAAAAATTTAAAATGCTCATGGGGAGGCTGAGCGAATATAATAAAAATAACAATACTACCCAAACTAATTTACTTATTTAGTGCCATACCAAACTCCCAAGAAATTATCTTCCAGATTTAGAAAAAATAGTAGCAAAATTCATTTGGAAGAAGAAAAGGTCAAGAGTTTCAAGAGAATTCATGAAAAAAAAAGGCTGATGATGGTGGACTTGCTGTACCAGATCTAAAACTATATTACAAAGCAGCGGTCATCAAAATCATTTGGTACTGCCTAAAAAATAGAGTAGTTGATCAGTGGAATAGGATAGAATCACAAGACAAACTAGGCAACAACTATAGCAATTTAGTCTTTAATAAACCTAAAGACCCCAGCTTCTGGGATAACCACTCACTATTTGACAAAACTTGCTGGAAAAATTGGAAACTAGTGTGGAAGAAATTAGGCCTTGACCCACATCTAACACCACATACCAAGATAAGATCTAAATGGGTTCATGATCTGGATATAAAGAGTGATACTATAAGTAAATTAGAGGAACGTAATATAGTTTACTTCTCAGACCTATGGAGATGGAATAAATTTATGTCCAAAGAAGAACTGGAACTCTTAACTGAAAACCAGATAGATAACTTTGACTATATTAAGTTAAAAA
>JAJPUD010015438.1:25122-37405 GCA_023553655.1 Myrmecobius fasciatus
TAAAAATTCAAGCCATTCTCCAATTGATAAATGGTCAAAGGATAGGAACAGACAATTTTCAGAGGATGAAATTAAAACTATTTGTTGTCATATGAAAAGGTGCTCCAAATCACTATTGATCAGAGAAATGCAAATCAAGACAACCCTGAGGTACCACTACACACTTGTCAGATTGGCCAAAATGACAGGAAAAGTTAATGATGAATGTTGGAGGGGATGTGGGAAAGCTGGGACACTGATGGTGGATCTGTGAACAGATACAGCTATTCTAGAGAACAATTTGGAACTATGCTGAAAAAGTTATCAAACTGTGCTTACCCTTTGACCCAGCAGCATTTCTGTTGGATTATATCCCAAAGAAATCATAAAGGAAGAAAAGGGCCCCACATGTGCAAGAATGTTTGTGGCAGCCCTTTTTGTAGTGGCTAGAAACTGGAAACTGAATAGATGCCCTTCAATTGGAGAGTGGCTGAATAAATCATGGTATATGAATATTAAGGAATATTATTGTTCTGTAAGAAATGACCAGCAAGACGATTTCAGAGAGGCTTGGAGAGACTTGCATGAACTGATGCTGAGTGAAATGAGCAGAACCAGGGATCATTATACACGGCAACAACAATACTATATGACGATCAATTCTGATGGACATGGCTCTCTTCAACATTGAAATGTTTCAAACCACTTCCAGTTGTTCACTGAAGAAAGCCATATACACCCAGAGAGAGCCATGTGAAATGTGGACCACAACAAAACATTCTCATACTCTTGATTGATGTTTGCTTACATTGTGTTTCCTTTATCTGATATGTCTTTTGTGCTGATACGATTTTTCTTGCACAACAATGATAAGTTTGGAAATATGTTTACATATATTCGATTTGCCAAGTATTTTAACATAATTAATATGTAGTGGATATCCTGCCATCTAGGGGAGGGGTGGGGAGTTGGGGGGACAAATTTGTAACAGAAAATTATGTAAGGGTTAATGTTGAAGAACTACCCATACATATGTTTTGCAAATAAAATAAAATTTAAAAAAATCACCTTTAATAATTGAAAAAAGAAAATAACTTTCACAAATACCTCAGTATTACAGGATTCTGATTTTTTCCACTATTTCAGATATCAATAAAATAATGATTTTAATTTTAATAAATACATTGTATAATCATTTTCTGATAAACCCACTCCCTCCTACAGTCAATGCTTTCTTATAACAAACAAGCTGCTAACATCAGCTAGCAACATAATAGTAATTGATAGAGCAATCTGTAGAACTGAAACTCCACCAATTTATGGTAACAATTTATGTTTCATATAATGTACTGTAGAACTGCAATTGTTCCTTGCTATTCATGTGTGTCAAAGTGCCATTTGTATGTTTTTCCCATTTAAGCATTTTCTTGATATAAATTATTTTATTTGAACTTTTAACAATAACAAGAGCTAATGTATTTATAGAGTTAAGATCTTTATAAATATAATCTCATTTGATCCATATAGAAACCCTGGGAAACCTAGGTGTTATTACTCCAATTTTTATAAATATGGAAAATACGCAAACTAAGGTTAGGTGATTTTCCCTAAGTCACACAGCTAGTAAATGTCTGAGGATGTATAGGAACTAACATCTCTCTGACTACAATGTGAGCCCTCTCTACTCTGAATCAACTAACTGTCCCTAGTTTTCTTAAGCTCCTCACAATTATAAATGCTTGTCATTTCATATAATACAGTAATTTTTTTTACATACCTTTATCTCAAAAAGGTTTTAAATGAAAGAAATGGACCCACACATGCAAAAGTGTTTGTGGCATCCCATTTTGTAGTGGCAAGAAATTGGAAACTGAATGGATGCCCATCAATTGGAGAATGGCTGAATAAATTATAATATATGAATGTTATGGAATATTATTGTTCTGTAAGAAACGACCAACAACATGATTTCAGAGTGGCCTGGAGAGAGTTACATGAACTGATGCTATGTGAAATGAGCAGAACCAGGAGATCATTATACAGGGTAACAAGATTATAGAATGATCAATTCTGATGGATGTGGCTCTCTTCAACAATTAGTTGATTCAAACCAGTTCCAAATGTTCAGTGATGAAGAGCCATCTACCGCCTGAGAGAGGACTGTGGGAACTGAGTGTTATTCACAACATAGTATTTTCACTCTTTTGGCTGTTTACTTGCATTTTATTTTGCTTTCCTTTTTCTTTCTTTTTTCTTTTTTTACTGACTCGATTTGATCTTTCTTGTGTTTCATGACAATTGTATAAATGTTTGAATATATTGTATTTAGCATATATTTCTAGCATGTTTTACATATATTTTAGTAATTGCCATCTAGGAGAGAGTGCATGAGGGAAGGGGAGAAAATTAGAATACAAGGTTTTGCAAGGGCTAGTGTTGAAGAATTGCCCACATATATGTTCTGAAAAATAAAAAGCTTTAATTAAAATAATTAATAAATTTAATTCTAAATTAATATAATTTAAAAAAACAAAGGTCATTTGGATATTTATGACATCAATTGTTTGGGCAATACAAAATAATTAATTTATAGAACTTGAGCAGCTGGATGCTATCTAGCTTTTATCTTATCTTTGCTAGTTGTTGCCTTAGTAATTAATTTCTTAGGATTTATAGGGGCCTGTGGCCATATGTTCCATGCCCCTGCTCTACAGAATACCAGAATCACTCCAGGAAACTGAATTGCTACCATTTGTATTGTAATCCGAAGATCACCTGATAGGATGAGGTAACAGACCCTAATGTCCTTACTCAAACTAAACTACCAAGCATTCAAACTCTACTGAAAGGAATGCAATTGTTGCATTGGTCACATTGTTCAAATGCCAAACATGTCCTTGCCAAAAAGGTTATTTTATGGAGACCGTAAATAGAATAAGTATTCCCATCATGATCATAAAAAGTAATAGAAAGATAATCTCAACTTGTCTTTTAAGAACTTTAAAACTGATTGCATGACATGGGATACATATGCAAAGGACTGCCATGAATGATGTGCTCTCATCAGAGAAAGTGCTATTCACTATGAGGAAAGGAAAATTGAACTTGCTCAAAAGAAATGTGAGGCGCACAGAGTTAGAGAATCAATCTAGATGTTCATATAGTCTATTTGTGCCCAACTTTTCCAGCTTGAATTAACCTTATCAGCCACAGTCAGATATAGTGAAAATTGCCTGTGATATAGTGATGTTATTTTGGTCGTTTTGAGGATGATGGATGAAAACAATGAGTATTATGCTATATTTTATGACTAAGTTTTATCTATCTCATAGTTTTGTCTTTCTTGGAAGGTAATTAAGATTTTGTTAATTCATTTTCCTTTGTGTCTGACTCAGTGACCCCATTTGGAATTTTCTTGGAAAGATAATTTCCTTCTCTAGATCATTTGTGAAATGAGGAAATTGAGCATTAAATGATGTGCCCAGGGTCACATAGCTGGTTAGTAACCAGATTTGAACTTTGAAGATGATGAATCTCTAAGTCTAGAATTAGTACCCCATCCACTGCACCATTTAGCTGCCTAATAAAGGGGAAGACATTTACCTTATTCAATTTAATTTATTCCTTAGTAGCATACAACTGGAACTAGAACACATATCTCCTGAAAAAAAAATTCTGCCTTTCACAATAAGTCGCTTCCTTTATTGCACGGGCCTTATATATTTCTCCTGTTTTATTAGAAGCATTTTTATTACACTATGATTTCTGATCTCCCTGTTATCTTATTGAATACACATTCTGACACTAAGGAACACTATATGGATCAAAGTGAACTCAGAGGAATTCTGAAATCTGACTTCTGGTGAATAATCTAGAATACATAGAAATTGTTCATATGACTATTGCATGATATTTGATGATATGAAGGAGATTGCAAATCACTGCCATAACTTTTGCAAGTATTGCAAAGGAATTTAAACCTCAGTTTGATGAAATTAATTTAGAAGTAAAATAATACAGTAGAGGTTAGTGGTCTGGAAAAGAGTATATTTGATACAAGAGATAGAGACATAGAACTTAATGTATCTTTTGAATTGATAAGAAGCATTAATGTCAACAAGGAAAGTTAATTAGATGGACTAGATCCAACACTTAAAAAATGGATTATTTAACCTACTGCCATACATTTTTAGTCTGTCACTGAGTTAAAAGACTATGCCAAGATTGTGCAAACTAATTTCATTTCTTCTTTTATAATGGTCAAAAAGGTGATTCATGATTAAAATGAGACTTGGTCAAAATCTGTCCTTCCACTATTATAGTGAGAACATAAAAGAAGTGACTTTTGTATTAAATGGGTGTAGCAATATTTTGACAGGTAATAAAATTAAAATTAATTAATGATACATCATAAACCTTTGATGTTTCCAGGATTAAGTATTCGATCCATCCAGAAAAATCTATCTCTAATGGCTCATCATGTAGAAAAAGTACCCTGAGCTCTTGAGATAAACCATAAGTTAATACACTTTCTTGCGTTTTATTAGCCTAGGTCTTTAATTACTATGAGGTATTTGATGAAAGGCTGAGTAAATTTAGTACCAGAAGGCTGACTACAGGGTGAATCCTTTTCCTGATCATGGCTATTCCCATTCTGTGCCACTGATTCTTGTCTCACTCCAGGACAAAACTACAAGGGACAACTTGGATCTCGGTGCTTTTTTTAAACTCCTTAGTGAAGATAATGGTGTAACAATGTGTTATAATGCAAAAAATAACTGCCTGTGGATCAAAGTTCACAAGATTAGCTCACTATTTAATCCCTCTAGTGTCTTAAGAAGGTCACTTCTCCTTTCTTAGTGTCATTTCTTTCATCCATAAAAAGGAGTGAGTAGAATGGCATGATAAGAAAAGTCGCATGTAGTTCTAAAACCTTATGTTGGAAAATAAAGGAAACAGAAGGCTGCAAAACTGCTCAGCTCTTAGATATTTTATAAGGATGACTTAATTGTCAGTATTCTTCTTGTACAGTTTTGATTTGAAGGTCAATAAATTGCCCCACTAACTAGATCAATTGAACCATAAACATACTGAAATTTTCAAGATAAAACTAAGAATAAGCAAAAAGGTTGTACTAAATTAAAAGACAACAAAGAGATTGAATTTCTAGATGCAATAAAATTTGACATATTTGATTTGTTTTAAGGTTATCTGAAATACATTTTAATAAGATACTTTTTCATCTTACATTGCAATGTCAAGGATGAATATGAACAAACCATCATGAAGTTATGGTAGTTTAATTGGCAAAAATCATATCATAGGATGAATGAAAGGTAGGCATTTCATGAAGAATTTGGCAAAATTATCCAAATTCATTATTATACACATTGAAATTTAGTAGCTTCATGGGAGACTGGAAGGACGGTTAAAAAATAATTTATCACTCATCATTCAACTATCAGAGAACGCATTGGAATATTGCACACAGGCTTCACAAAAGTATACCATGAATAATTTCTTTAAATTTTTTTTGAGATGTAAGATATTGTGAACAAAGCAAGGATTATTATATCTTACAGAGAACACAACTCTATTGAGGTGATTTTAAAAAAATCTATCTTTCTGGAGATAGATAATTTTCAGTAGGCCAATATCAACCTAGAAGAAAATTTTAAAAGTATATAATCCAATAAAATGTATGTCTTGATATTCATTAATTTCATTTTGAGAGTGGGTACAGGAGAAAGCTGAAATTATGGTTGAGAAAATGATTTTGTATCAATAAATAATAAGCAAAGTCTCATAGATTACATTAAAGTCTCCCACTTGTGCATCATGAATATTTTTTTGAAAAAGGTACAGTTAGTTCTGCTATTGTATCCATTTCCAAAATGTTTTTACCCTAACATGATTGGTAGACTTAGAAATATTTTGAGCATAAGAAAACAGAACTTGACTTTTGAATTGTCTTCTGCTGTATTTCTTCATTGAGAAATAGTGAGAATTCAGAAATGATTGCTGTTTACATTAAGTCACAAGCTACAACTCTTTGGTTGACTATTTTTAGAAGCAAACTTCAGGTCTTTGTCAAGGTCCATCTTCTGCAGAAAGAGCTATAAACTGGGAAGAGATATACCACTTATATCTCCAACTCCTTCCCAAATGATCTCTCATATGAAATGCTAAATTGCTGTGGCCTGACCAACGTATTTCTGCATTCTGAGTATAGAAGAATCAACTGTCTAAGATGGCCACTATTTATTTTATTATATATATATATATATGTATATATATATATATATATATATGTACCTTAAATGTTTAACTTGTATAAAGTTATGCTATTGATTTTGTCATTTTTAAGTGTATTTGTCACTGGTAAAATTTTAAGTAACGTGTTATAATATAATTTTCTCCAAAAGCTCTGTGATGTTCATTAAGGAATTTTGCATAGCATGATATTTTTTAGGAATAATAGCATGAAACTTTTTCTTAGCAATACCTGTCAAGGTATTCATTGTTTCAAGGTAAACCGTGCCAAGAAGGTGTGAAATATGGTAGACTAAATTGACTTTTTCTTTTTGTATAGAAAATACTATCTGCCAAACAGAGCAGTTATTTCAAAATCTGCTGTCTTTGGAGCAGTCTCTGTTCATCTGTTGGTTTAGTACTTAGGTAAAAATTAACACAAATTAAATGAAAGAATCAAGATCAGAAGACAATGTGTTCAATCAAAGTAACTTCTTTAGGAAATGAGCAAGTTTTTTTTTTCCTTTTAATCCTTAAAATGATCATAAAGACACTTACTTATTTGCGCTATTACAATTTCTAACAGTATTTTAACTAATGCAAAAATAGTTGTTACAAAAGGAAAATTTTTAAAAAACCCTAAAATTGACAGACAACATTTTGTCTCATGCATATGTTAACTGATAAGGAAGTTGAGGGTGATATTAGTTTGGCGTTGAAGACATTTGCCAGTGTTGAAGAGAGTGACAAAAGATTTGAACAATATTGCCTGAAGAAATAATAAATAATTACTAATTTGCACAGAAGCAACATAACAGAGAAAACAGTGTTAAAGTCTTATGTCCCAAGAGTCCTGGGTTTGAATCCTATTTTCACCATTTAATAAATAAAAACAATGGACGAGTTTCTTAATCTTTCTGATGCTAAACTCCTAAATTGATAAAGTAAAAATAAAAATGAAATCTATAATAAATGAAATTATAATATCTGTGATATCCATTTTCTAGTACTGATATAAGATTCAATTGAAACAATGAATGCAAATTCATTTTTCAAGACAAAATACTATATAAAATATTATAATTATTTTTTCCTCATTTGACACAGTATTCTTATTATCCTGTTAAGTTTTACTTGTTTGGTTGAAATTTTGTGCTAACATATGAAGAGACTGCAATCTGATTCAGTGAGAAGTGCCATTCTGATGAAAATATGGCTCATTTAAAGTACTGGGATATTTCTTTACATTTAAATATTTGAATTGAAATTTAGTGGGATGCAAAATCTAATCAACTTTATATTGCTCCTAAAATAGGAGTAAAAATTTACTTTCTTTCAACATCTCTTTTATTTTTTAAAATAACCCTTCTTCCTTTAGGTACAACTACTCTGCATGTGTCACCATTCACTCTGACAAAATGTAAATTTATGGTTGTAGAATTTATATGTGCATATATATATATTCTACTCATAAATGCATGCATATATACATACATACACACATACATGCACACACATATACATGAATGTATGTATATATATGTATATAAATGTGTATATGTACATATAAACAAATGCATATAAATACATAATATATGCATATATAAAATTTCTGTATAATATGAATAAAATCTTATAAAAAGAAATAGAGAAATGGTTGTTAAAATATTCTAATTGCTGTACTTGTGAAAAATAACTTATTTGGGTTCGTACTCTAGTTTAATCAATACTGATCAATTTCATAAAATCATGTCAAAGTTCTGTATGTGAGGTCCCTGAGCTGTAAGCTGTAGATTCTAAGTTAACTTGCTTAATTATGGGAAGTTAACTAAAAGCCCTCTGTCCTTGTTTCCTTGTCACAGTGAACAAGTCCAGCATGGCAGAGATGTCAACTACTTGGGAAGTTCCTCCAAATATTTTTATACTTCCAGACCAATAATTTATAAAATAGGAGCAAGAGAGCACCTTATGACCTCTTAGGTCAAGCAACATTTGGTAGCTTATGTCATTTCTTCTTGCCCAACTTAAGGAGAAACCTGTCCATCTTGGGTAGATATATCCCTTGTTTCACCAACTTGTGACCTTGCTGACATATTATTTTGTTTATTTTAGCTTATGGGTGACATGTCAATCAATGGGATTATGCTTTATTTGATATGACACTTCTGGAATGTCTGGTTATCTAGCCTTATGAAATAAGGGCCTGAAGGTGGGAGGTATCTCAGATCATGAGCAACATCTGAGGTTCATTTCATTACAGGGGACCATAGGTTCTTTAAAAAGTGCCATTGACTCAGACCTCTGCTTATCTCATTTATTGTAGGTAGAATAATTTTAATACTCACAATATAAAATGTAAACAATATATGGGACTCAAACTACCCAGATATATACAGGAACTGTATGAATATAACTAGAAAACATAGTTTACACAAATAAAAACTGGCCTAAATAATTGAAGAAATATTGATTGCCTGTGATAGATGGAGGTGATATGATAAAAAATACATTACAATGTAAATTAATTTTAATTCAGTGGCATAATAATTGAGCTACAAATAATTACTTTATAAAACCAGAAAAATAATAAAACATTATGGGGGAATAAATGATCAAGAATGACAAGGGAAGTAATGAAAAAAGTGAGAGTAAAGGAGGATTAGCATTACCAGATCTCTAAATATAACACACTGCAGTAATCATAAAAAATAATAGTTACTGTTAAAAAAATAAAGAAAATGAGAGAAATACAGAGACAGAGAGAGAGAGAGAGGGAGGGAGAAAGAGAGAGGGGGGAGAGAAGGAGGGAATAGGGAGAGAGAGAGATATCAGTGAAATAAACCAATCAATCAAAAACTATTTATTAAGCACCTACTGTGTGCATCATAGTAGCTCTGGATGCAGGAGGTCCTGAGTTCAAATCCTATGTGACCACAGGCACATCACCTAACCTGCTGGTCGCAGTTCATTATTGGAAAAAGATCCAGAGAAGGAAACGGTAAACTATTCCAGTATCTTCACAAAGAAAACTCTTAATGAGGTCATAGAGAGTCAGACCCTACTGACAACTTATTAAACAATAACAATTGTGCTAAATTCTGGAGACTCTTGACAAAAGAGTCAAAGATGGTCTCTGACCTCAAGAAGATTACAATCTAATGGGATCATAGCATTCAAATTAGTTGTTGTCCTTCCTACTCAAAGAGGACAAAAATACATCATTATGTTAGTCGGATTGCAGTGTGTCTGACTGTGGCTGATCAGAACAATACAGTCTCAGAATGCTTTGTCACAGGTTGAACACAAATAATCCTTGTGATCATTTGTGGTATCTTCTCAAATTTTGTGCATCTCACATTTCTTTTTGGGTTAATTCAATTCTGCTTTGCTCATAAAGTGCAACACCTCTTCTGATGAAGGCACATTCTTCTGGGAGATCCTGTGCTAGTATCTCCCATGTCATATGACTGATTCTAAAGTTCTTAAGAGAGATCTTGAGAGTGTCCTTGCATTGCTTTTTCTGACCACTTTGTGAGTGCTTGCCTTGTGTGAGTTCTTCATAAAATAATCTTTTTGGCAAGCATATATTTGACATTCAAACAATATGGCCAGCCCAACAGAGTTGTGTTTTCTGCAGCAGAGTTGGAGTGCTTGGCAGTATAGTTTGAGAAAGGACCTCAGTGTCTGATATCTTATCCTTTCAGGTGATCTTCAGAACCTTCTTGAGACAATTCAAATGGAAGTGATTCAGTTTCCTGGCATGGCAGCACTGATATACTATCTACGTCTCATAGGCATACAACAACGAAGTCAGCACAACAGCTCTATAGACCCTCAATTTGGTAGCCAGTGAATACCTTCTTCCACCCTTTTCTTCACAGGCTTTCAAATTAAGCTAGCTTTGATAACGCAAGTGTCAATTTCATTATCAATGTGGGCATCCTTGAAAAGTATAATGCCAAGGTAAGAGAACTTATCCACAGCATTCAAAACTTCACCATTTACTGTAATTGATGGCTCAACATATGGAGGTATGATGCTGCCTGATGGAGTAACTGTGTTTTCTTGGTATAAATTGTAAGGCCAAAATTTGCATAAGCTTCAGAGAATTGATCCATACTTTGTTGCATCTCAGCTTCAGAGACTGTATTCAGTTTATGATATTCAGTAAACAAAAGAATCATGTGTACAGGATAACTAAGAAATAATTAGTGGAAGAAAACAGGATTAAAAGAAGATGGGGAAAGTTTTCATTAAAGGTTGTAATAAGATGGGATTTTAGTTGGTAATATATTAAAAGAAGCCAGGGAGAAAAGTAGGCAGAGCAAAAGAGGGAAAACATTCCATACATGGGTAACAGTTAGAGAAATCCCTAGAGATATTTGTTGATGTGATAGCCAATAGGTCAGTATCACTCTACTGAAGACTATATTATGAAGAGGAAAGTAAAAGAAGATTGCATAAGTAGAAGAGGAGTCTTTGCTATGTAGTGATTTGAACAGCCAACAGAATTTTGCATTGAACCTGGAAACAGTCAGAGGAAGGACCAGGAAAATATTGTACACAGTAATAGTATTATTCTATGATAAACAAATGAAAATGACTTAACTATTTTCAGCAATACAATGAGACAAGACAATTCCAATGGACTCATGATGAAAAATGCACTTTTCTTTGTAAATGGAAATTGAAGGATATTATTTTTCACTTTCCTTTTTTTGAGTTTTTTCCCCACAAAATGACTTTTAGGTTCATCAAACACTAGATTACTAGAGTCATTGTATCTTGTGGACCTACCTATTCCACTGATCCATTATTTATTTTGTAGCAAGTACTAAATGTATTTTATGACTGCTGCTTTATAGTATAGTTTTAGGTCTGGTACAGCTAGGCCATTTTTATCAGCATTTTTCATTAATTCCCTTGAAATTCTTGACCTAATCTTTATATTTCTATGTCATATTATGCCCTTTCACAAAAGTTCTTTTATAACAAACTGAACTAATATTGTTTCACAATTTCATTCTATATTTTTAATATATATTAATTAATAAAATCTGTCACCATGCTCTTGCTCCTCAAATTTCCTCTTCACTTAGGATCCAATTCAGTTTCCAATTTTTCTGTAAAATTTTTCTTGATGTTGAGTTGTGTAGAGAGAACATCAGAGATGGGAGCCAATTTGAGTTGGCAAAGAAGCATAAAAGTTTGAAGTCAATAAGCTGTGTTGGAAGTGAACATGTCAAATGATGTAGCAAGGCAAGAACTCGATTAAGGTAAAAGGAAAAAAAATAGCTGAACTCTCAGAAAGGAAAGGATGAGAAAGTGTCATCTTTTGACAAGTTATTCAGGATTTCTTAGTCAACTAGGGACAAATGAGCTTTAAATTTAAAACAATCCAGGCTCTCAAATACTGATATGATCCAGTGGGGGTGGAGCCAAGACGGCGAACTGCAGACAGCTTTCTCTGTGAACTCCTTTGGGACCTTCCCTCAAACCCAGACAAAGTGAGCCTTCGAACTGGTTTGTGAGTGAAGGCTCCACCAAACATTTGGACTACAATGCACTTCTATCAAACATCTACCTGGAAAGAACTCCGGAGAAGGTTAGCCTCAGGGGAAATCGGCTGCTGGTCCTGATCAGACTCCAGCCAGGGCGGAAGTCAGGGCTGCGATACAGGGGCGGATTTAAGGCACCCAGGAAGCCCCTGGGAGACGCCTAGGCCACTTTGCTCTGCTTGCAGGCAGGTGCTTTGACAGATCTGCCTTTGGTAAAGGGTGGATCAAGAGAAACTGAAAACGTGGTCTAGCCCCACCAGCCTCAGACCGGAAGTCAACTCGGCAAACTGCCCCGGGGCAAATACAAATCTTGCAGTTTTCTCTGTTTTTGACCAATATCCCAACTTTAAACCATGAGCAAGAAGCAGAAGAGAGCTCTCACCATAGAAAGCTTTTACGCAGAAAAAATAGAACAGTCCCCAGATGCTGACATTATGAAAAAAATCCCAGATGAAGCCACAAAGGCAGACTTAAGTTGGTCTCCCTTTCAGAAG
>JAJPUD010015439.1:0-21854 GCA_023553655.1 Myrmecobius fasciatus
TGAAAAGTTGCTCCAAATCACTATTGATCAGAGAAATGCAAATTAAGACAACACTGAGGTACCACTACACACCTGTCAGATTGGTTAAAATGACAGGAAAATATAATGATGAATGTTGGAGGGGATGTGGGAAAGCTGGGACACTAATGCATTGTTGGTGGAGCTGTGAACGGATCCAACCATTCTGGAGAGCAATTTGGAACTATGCTCAAAAAATTACCAAACTGTACATACCCTTTGACCCAGCAGTGTTTCTATTGGGCTTATATCCTAAAGAGATCTTAGAGGAGGGAAAGGGACCCACACGTGCAAGAATGTTTATGGCAGCCCTTTTTGTAGTGGCAAGAAACTGGAAACTGAAAGGATGCCCATCAATTGGAGAATGTCTGAATAAATTATGGTATATGAATGTTATGGAATATTATTGCTCTGTAAGAAACGACCAGCAGGACAATTTCAGAGAGGCCTGGAGAGACTTGTATGAACTGATGCTCAGTGAAGTGAGCAGAACCAGGAGATCATTGTACACAGGAACAACAATACTATATGATGATCAAGGCTCTCTGCAATAAAGAATTGTCTCAAACCAGTTCCAATTGTTCACTGAAGAAGAAGGCCATATACACCCAGAGAGAGGAATATGAAATATGGACCACAACATAACATTTTCATGATCTCTATTGATGTTTGCTTGCATTGTGTTTCCTCTCTCTTCTCTTCTTTTTTTTTTTCTTGTAGATAGGATTTTTCTTGCACAACTTGTCAAGTATCTCAACATTATTTACATGTAGTGGACTTCCTGACATCTAAGGGAGGGGAGGGGACTGGGGGTAAAATTTGTAATGGAAAGCTTTTTAAAGATCAATGCTGAGGAACTACCCATACATATGTTATACAAATAAAAAGCTTTAAAAAAAAGAACTGCACATGTTTAACCTATATTGGATTACTTACTGTCTAGGGGAGGAGGTAGCTAGAAAAAGAAAAATTTGGAACAAAAGTTTTGCAAGAGTAAAATGTTAAAAACTATCTTTGCATGTATTTTGAAAAAAATTAAAAGCTATTATAAAAAAAAATAAAGTCTACATTAACAAATTGCAATACAATCCACAGGGTATTTTCCTCATATCAGGCTTATGAGTTTTCTTCAGATGAGAAAGCAGGTTCAAAAAGCCAACTGCCTCCTAGTATTAAACAGCTAATAAGTGGTAAAGTCAGAACTCAAATTAACATCTTCTACCCCTACTATGTTTTTTTTCCAATACTCTTTCCATAAGGCTTCATAAATTTCCTTGGGATTTGCATTGAATATGGTAGACCAGTCAATTCAAAAAATATTTATTAAGTTTTCTTACATGCCAGGGACCTAAGGCCTAAAAATAAAAATAAAAATAAAAACAGAAAGTTAGTTCCTACCTTCAAAAGAGCTTCTATTCTAAAGGAGAAAGACAACACACGAAAGCAGGCTGACAGGTATGTGTAGAAAGGAGGGAAGAAGAGAAATGAACTCAACTTCACTAGGGTATGGTTGATAAAGACCAGAGGCTCAAGAGGGAAGCATGAACACAAAGGAAGACATGACTAGCCAAAGGCTTCTCCTAAAAATGGAGGTTCTGGGAAGAACCAGCCAACCAGAGGGAGAATTCAAAAGAATGGAGGTACTTCCAAAGTATGAAGTCTGAGTGTAAAGTGAGCTTCTAAGATAGTGGTTTCTCAATACTTATAGAAAAATGTCCAAAAGAATTAGGAGGACAGCTTGGAAAAGTCAGTACCAACTAACATCTAAGTTTCAGAACTGAAACAGAAGGAAACACATACATCAAGAAAAGGAAGTTTGCTTAGCCACATCAAAGGAAGGATGTTCAGAAAATACAGTTGATTCACTTGAGTGAGGTTTTCCTGCGGCCCTATTGATCATTCTGCTGGTCTTTAATACAAAACCTGATAGAAAAGCTTGAGCCTGCGTTCTTCTGACTAGTTTTTTATTCAAGCAACCAGAAAACTACATGAGTTGTCCATGCCTTACTAAAGTCTCAAGAAGCATATGTACATGTCTGTGCATGTGTGTATGGAGTATGTATACATATGCACATACGTACTTACACACATATGTGCCATCCAAAAAGAATTTACAAACTCAGGCCATCTTTGAATCAAGGGACAAAAAATTTATTATGATGCTATAAGGCAGGCTAAGTTCCCTAGCAAAACTTGCAATTTACAAGGGGAAAGATGGTACTTTTTATAGGAAAGAAAACAAAGCAAGATATGCTAATTATACTAGTTGCTTGCCACAGAAAAATTAACTGGCAGATTAAGGATTATTTTTTCAAAATAAACTTGGGAATCTACAACTATAGTTTGCCCTCCTGATTGTGTACAGTAACATCAGTTCGAAATAATCCTCTCAGTGCAAGAAATTCAACAAGAGCCTCTTAGGGACAAGATAATCTTGTCAGTGCAATAAATTCCATAAAGGCCCACTTAAGGATAAGATAATTCTGTCAGTATCCCTCCCTGGGCCTTACTTACACATTGGTTGCCTTTTGCTGGGATCTGTTCACCCCATCAATAAAGAGCAGGTACAGTTGATGATTGGGGATGAGAGGATAGCAACATGATCAAAGCTACCCTTTAAGAAAAAAAATTTTGATAACTAAGTGGACAGTGTATTGGAATGGAGAGAGAGCTGAGGCAAGGAGACTAATTATTACAATAATCCGGGTGCTAGGTAATTAGTGGTAGCTATTTTAGTGGAGAGGAGACATATACTAAACATTCTATAAAGGCAGAAACAATAAGATTGGCAACAAATTGTGTGTGAAGTGAATTTTTGTGTGTGTGAGAGAGAGAGGGAGAGAGTGAGAAAGAGAAAGAGAGAGAGATGGAGCTTAGGGGACATGTGTGAATAGTGGCCATGACATGCATGAAAATTTAATACAGGAGCCCAACAATTCAGATAGAAGAAGAATCAGGACAAACAGGATCCCAAAAACTTAGAAGGAAGAAAGCATCCAGGAAGAAAAGATCAACAGGGTCAAATACTGCACACAGGTTCTCAAAGGTGGAGGATTGAGAAAAGACTGTTAGATTTGGCAATTAAATAACTTTTGGAGACAGCAATTTCATATGACATAGTAAAATGGATTTCATTGGGTTTAGAGGAGAGTGAGAAGAAAGAAAGTAGAGGTGTCTTCAGCAAATGGATTTTTAAAAGTGTTTAGCCAAGAAGGTAAAGAACAGATATAGAAGAAACTTATATAAGATGGCAATATCAAATAAAGGTTCTGTTATTATTGTTGTTGTACTTGTTTTAGGGATAAGACATGAATGTATTTATAAATAGCATGAATTGACCTAGTAAGGAGAAATTCAAGAAAAGGTATGAGTGGTTGGTTGTATGAAGGCCAATCTGCTGTAGAAAATCAAAAAGGGAGAGTTGTTACAGTCAAGGATGTTTTCACTCCCTCACTCTCCAATCCTCCTTGACTACTCATTTGTGTCAACGACCCTTCTTGAGCAGTCATATCTAAAAGAAATTTATAACACACCAACTTGCTGTGACCTAGAAAAAACTGCCACATATGTCTTCAACACAGGATATGGGCTTAATATGTTTAAAATAGAGTCTTTCAGGGAATAGAATTCCTACTCTGAGTAAAAGCTTCAAATGATTTGAAAATCATTTATAGGATCCATGACTACAGACTTGTCTTCATTTAAAAATGGAACACAGAAAATATCCTGGGCACAGAAATCATCATGAAGAATAAATTGGCTGAAGGTTTGAAGGTGACTTAACATGAAATTTGCTTTTATTGTTGTTGTTATTCATCCTTCATTCTCAAAAAGCACCATGACATCAGGGAAGTGACGCCATGACCTGCACATGAATTGGATTGAAGTGAGGGAGCACTGTGTAAGGTCACCTGCTTACTTTCCCGTCCTGAGCCATCTGGGTCTAGTGGGCAGATATAGATCAAGATGACTGGAGATGACCCTGAATGAAATTGGAAACCGTGGCCTTTTGAAGCTAAGGTTTTCAACAGGTCTTAGTTTGAAGCCTCAGGTATTCAATGATTAAGGCTAAGTAGCAATTGAGGCAAAGAATCTCCTCTTTCTCCCAGTCAAAAACAAAACAAAACAAAACAAAACAAAAAACAAAAACAAAAACAAACCAAAAAAATTCTAACTAAATAAATAAATCTGGGAGAGAAAGACCCTCAGGATTTCTGGCTAACAGAAATGACTGCAATTTACATTCAATCTGAATCAATTGCTGCTCAACATTGTATTACACACAAGTCAGAAGAGCAGGAAATTAAAAGGCCTCCTATTAATGGGGCTGTTTCAATCTTGGTAGAAATGTTGAACTTGATTTTTTGTCCAATCATCTATAGTTAGGCTATATTGGCTCATAAAGGTTGGCTTGCTGACTATCAGATGAGTTTTGACATAGTGAAATTCAAACTATTTCTGAATAATTTTTCCCTGGATTACAAGGCTGCTGCCTTCCAGCTGCACACACATATGAATGATGACACTGACTTTGGGGTCAATTTATCAAAAGGTTAATGAGAAGACTGAAACTTTAATAAATCTTGCTTGGACAGCTGGCAGTAACAACATCTATTTTAACATTGCTACTAGGTGCAAGCTAGATCAAAAAACTTCTCTGCCTGGAAAAATGAATGATGCCAGCCTTACTGCACTGGGATATATTCAGACACTATAACCAGGTGTAAAACTGATGTTCTCAGCTTTAATAAATAGATAGTAAAAAAAAAAAAACTTCAATGTAAAAGGTCAGAAGGTTGCATGGAATTTGAATTGGAAGCTTAATATGGTTTTTAAGTAAAGTATCAAATCTATCCTTGGAAATGAAGAGAAACGAACCTACTCTGCTTTGGTTTTAATATTTTTTCTGTAAAACTTCAATGATCTTTTTTATTCTTCCAAGGAATTGTTGTATAGGTTACTATATTGAAGTCTACAGGATTTTGAGGCCATTATAAGGAGAGACACTTGAAGGCATGCAAGGAAGTTATAATGCTTGTACCACGTTTCAGTTTAGTTTCTCCATATTATTTTAAATTTGTCCTTCAATGACAACATAGTGTCATATTATAAAGGAAATGACCTGATTCTACAATTTGCACATCATATCCTATGTGTCCTATATCACTTTTCCATGACCTTTTATCAAATTAGTCTCTGTGCTATGGTGAAAGTTTTGGCTTTGCACTACAGTAAAATAAATTAATCACATTTGGAACATAAAAAGACCATAGGGAAAGGGACCAAGGGCATTTGTACAGTCTTTACATTGGTAAAGAGAAGAGTCCTTCTTCCTGTGAGACAAGAGTGAAGGAAATAATGAGAGAAAATGTCTGAGTGATATGAGATGAGGAGGAAAAGGGTAAAAGAGAAAATTCTTAATTAGTGGTCTCAATTTTTTCAGTGCAATATGAGTTGAGGTTTTCATCTGAGAGGGTGAGAGTTGAGGGTGCCATGAGGCTTGAGGAGATATGAGGAAGTTTGGAATAGCCATTGTATAGAGTGGAATAATAAATCAATTATGGAGGAGATAAATAATTTCATTGCTACAATAAACACTTAGTTGAGATTAGATCACATTAATTTGTAGTGGATCCAATTAGCATGATTTCACATTTCCTGTAGCTGTGTTCAGCAGCACATGAAAAGAAGTGAAGGAGGCCAGAGTAATCCAAGGTGGGGGTTATTAAGATATGATCAATTTTTTTTTTAAATAAAGCTTTTTATTTACAAAACATATGAGTGATTTTTCTACATTGACCTTTGCAAAAACATTTTTTTCCCAAGCTTTTCCCCTCCTTCCCCCCACCCCCACCCCAAGATGACAAGTAATCTAATACATGCTAAATAGGGTAAATTATATGACAAATACAATACATGTATACATATCTATACAGTTATCTTACTGCACAAAAAACATCAGATCTAGAAAGAGAAGAAGAAAAAACAACCTAAGAAGGAGAACAAAATGCATGGAAATATTCACAGAAAGCGTTAAAATGCTGTGTTGTGGTCCGTACTCAGTTCCCACAGGCCTCTCTCTGGATGTATATGACTATCTTCATTGCTGAACAATAGGAACTGGTTTGAATCACATCATTGTTGAAGAGAACTATGTCCATCAGAATTGATCATCATATAGTCTTGTTGCTGTGTATAATGTTCTCCTGGTTCTGCTGATTTCACTCAGCATCAGTTCATGCAAGTCTCTCCAGGCCTCTCTGAAATCCTCCTGTTGGTCGTTTCTTACAGAACAATAATATTGTATAACATTCATATACCATAATTTATTCAGCCACTCTCCAATTGATGGGCATCCTTTCAATTTCCAGTTTCTTGCCACTACAAAAAGGGCTGCCACAAACATTTTTGCACATGTGGGTCCCTTTCCCTCCTAAGATATGATCAATTATATGACAAGGGGGCAAGGGATTTAAGACTGTAGTTCAGAGCTAAGTTGGTTCAATAGGGTGGAAGAAAGTGGGAAAGTCTAGCCAGTGCCAGAGTGATGGTCTGGCAAAGAACTGAGGAATGAAGACAATGATGTTTACAGTATAAGTAAAGAACACGGGGCAGATGGAATGATAAAAGATTATAATTAGATAAAAGCATTTCAGAGTTTATGAACATGGAAGTGAAACATTTGTGCATGATGGCAAATCAAAGTTACGATCATCTCTGTATGTCACTGAGATTAAGTAGAACAGGACATAAGAACTGAACACTGGGAAGTTGGAATACTTTAGGAGTCATCAATATACATGCTAAAGTCCTTTGAAATGAGGGAAAGAATTGGGATGAAGAAAAAGATTATAAGCCAGGCACTAAAATTACTGGGGAAAGGAAGACAGAGTAGTGGAGTCCCATAGAAAATCTACTATAGGTATTAGCACTATTTTACAGATAAATAAATGAAGCATCATACCTTTGCTCATGGTCACTAAGCTGCTATTTGTCAGGAGTGTCATATACACCTGACTTTTCCCTGATTGCATTTTTGAAGCTCTTTCCACCATACCATCTCCCCACGCCCCCACCCTCATCAATAGAGAACCTCTGAGTTCCCAGGATGATGTGAAGAAAATATTAATAATATATTTTCACTTTCCCTTAAATTCCACATCTCTCACAAAAAAGGCCTTTAGAAAAAGAAAGAAATGTTTCCTCCCCTCCTCATTGTCCACCCTTTCCCACCAAACTCCCTTTTTCTGCCTGCCCATCTCTCCATATCCAATCTGCTATTTTTTTTTAATTTCAGGAGCAAGGGAGGGACCTTGCTTATGTGCTTAAGAAAGTCCTACTATCAAGTTTTCCTTCCCTCATAAAGTCCAGGACCTGAATCTGGCAATGATTTAGAGGAGATCTCAGGGGTCATGTAGTCTCACTTTTTCATTTTATATGTGAGGAAATTGAGGAACCAAAGAGATTAAGATCCCATAAGTAGGAAATGGTAGAAGCAGAATCTGAATCCAGATCCTTCAGAATAAGCCTTCTTTCCATTGGATCGCTCTTTCCCTGTACCACATGGCCTGAAATACCCCTAAATTATAAGTCCTTTGCATTAACTAAATTATAAATTCTTTTTTGGGGAGCGGGGTAGCAATTGGAGTTAAATAACTAAGTACATACCCAAAATCACATATATAGAGAGTGTCCTAGACTGGATTTGGACTCAGGTCCTCCTGACTCCAGGACTGGTGCTCTATCCACCTCTCTGCCCCCAAATCATAATCTCTTGAAAGAAATAATGGCCTTAGCACTAAGCCACCAACCCACAAGATACTCGTGCTACACGGATTGCTTAGGATTGTTTCCTGGCTGTTAGTTTCCCCAGTACCACTATTTACAAAGTAGCAAAAAAATATCAATAACAATAATTTAGTTACTAGATAAACCAAAGCAAAATTTCCTTTCCCCAAGGTTGGAACAGGTTTCACTGAGCATTTCCATTTCAGGACCAAGTAGCTGCCCTTTGATTACTTCCAATGGACTCCTCTGAAAGTTCTTCATATTGCTTGCAGCTAAATCAAGCTCAGGGAAGAGAAATTCTCTATCACCTTTAGTAAATAAAAAAAGAAAGAAAGAAATCAATAAAATAATTTCCAATCTGCTCCTTATGACTCAATGCCCCACTGATCTGAATGAGTCAGGAACAAATACATCAGCTCAGCGAGGAAACAGCTTTTAGAAATAAGATTTGATCTAGTTGGCTGAACAATCATTATGCTCAAAATTCTCTATACTATATTTGCCAGTCAGTTGAGCTCTTATAGGAGCACTGTTTCTCCTTCCAACTTACACTGGTTTTCCAGAAAACATTTATAATCACTTTGAAGACAGGCAAATCATCTAAAGGAAATTCTGAACTCAGACCAATGAAAGGCAACAGCTCTTTGGATGTAATAAAAATAATAGAACCACACTAGGCACACATAGAAACTGAGACACAGAACTGGATTGGAAAGAGAGAAGGGCCCTTAGAGGTTATACAGTCCATCAGCTCACCCACTGTAGGCATCTCCTTTATAGTTCCTCTGAAAGGTAGTTATCAGCCTCTGAGAGAAAACCTCCAAGCACTGGGAACCCATTCCACTTTTGGTTTGTTCTAAATTATCTGAGCATCTCAATCAGAAAGAACATATTCTCTTTCTCCTGAATATGAGAATCCAAGGAGGTGTGTGTGTGTGTGTGTGTGTGTGTGTGTGTGTGTGTTTCAAATGTCTTACTTTTATCCTTAAATTGTATATTTTCACTTCCTGTTGTTTGTGGTCCTGTGCTAGGAGAAACAATGACAACCATGATGATGATGATGATTTAATAAGAATAGCTGACATGTATAGGTCGTTTTGATAAATTGTACATAGAGAAGTGGTTTCAGTGTCAGTAAGATCTTGAGCTCAAGTCCCACCTTTGACACCTACTGGCTCTATGATTTTAGACATGTCACTTAACTCCTTAGTGTCCCACACATTTCTTCAAGACTAAAATTCAGAATAGGAGCTGATTTACCTTCATAGGGAGAGTTTTCTCCCTAAAAGCTCCCTGGACTAATTAAGTCATTGGCCTGATTTTGAAAACGTGTGGTTCTATCTATGTCCATCTACCTATTTATCATCTTTTTATGTTGTTATTCAGTAGTTTCAGACATGTCTGACTCTTTGTGACCCCATTTAGGGTTTTCTTGGCAGAGATACTGAAGTTTATTGCCATTTTCTTCTCCAGTTCGTTTTATACATAAGGAAACTGAGGCAAACAGGCTTAAATGACTTCCTCAGCTAGTACGTGTCCGAGGCCAGATTTGAACTCAGGAAAATGAGTCTACCTGATTTCAGGTCCAGCATTCTATCCACTGTGTCATCTAGCTGACTCTTTAAATTCTGCAAAACAAAAATTACCTAGTTTTGATGAGATTTACTATTCTTTCCTATTAAAAAACATAGAGTAGGCTATTATTAATTCTTGGAGTTCCTTTGATGAAGGGTGCTCAGACCCACATATTGACAACCTCATTACAATGACCTCTCTGTGTCTAGTAGAAAACATTGGTTTCCTTTCCCCAAGGATCAGCTAACTATCAGCTTCATAGCACAGACAGATAGCATGAGAGCATCGGGGTGCATCGGATGGCTTACAGTCCTAAGCCAAGCACCCAGTGTCTGTTGATGGTGATGATGATGGCAGTAATCAGCATCCCCTATAAACTCAGAACAAAAAGAAAATGAAAATAAATCAAACTAATCCAAGAAGAGGGGGAGAGGGGAGGCGTAGAGATGCATTATGATTTTTCTGTGCTGCTGACACTCATTTCAAACCCTTTGTGTTTGTCCAAAGCTCTGTGAGAGCTAGCAGTCCAGAGAATGATACTGAAGGCAGTAATGTACTTGGAAAGAGGAGACCCGGGCCTCAAGCTCTGACTTTGCCTCTTGACTGTCTGTGGGAGCTCAAGCCCATGACTTCTTTTCTTGGGGCCTCCATCTTTGTCACCTGTAAAATGAGGCAGTTGAAGGAGAGAATCTCTAAAGCTCCTGCTGGCAATAACAGCCTATGAATCTAGGAAATCTAAGCATCACTTTGAGTGAAATTAGCCTGCATGATTTTTATCAGCCTTGTGGGAAGGGAAGTCAGTCATAGCAGCTGGTAAGCATCATGTCTTCCTGCCACTGCGTAGCCCACATCCCTGACCCATTCTCACACATCTCAGCCCCCTGCCTAAAAAATAATCACACTAATGGATAGCATTTATGTAGCACTTTAAATGTGTTATTTCAATTGATTCTCAAAATAATTCTGGGAAGGGGCTATTATAATCCATATTTCAAAGATAAGGAAACTGAAACAAAGTTAAGTGAGTTGCACACAGCTAGTAAGAGTCTGAGATAGGGTTCAAACTCAGGTCTCCCTAACTCCCTATCTCCACCTTCACCCACTTTTGCTGTCTGAAAGAATTAGCAAAATCTTGACAATCTCCTTAAGTTCATCAATTGGGTGACAAGTATGAAGCACTTCCTAAGTGCCAGGGACTGCCATGGATATAAAGGGGGGGGAAGGTCCCTATTCTCAAGGAACTTACATTCTAACAGTTCTGACTTTATGAAGTTGTTGACTGGGCAACCACAAATCAAATAACCATAGTAAGTCTTTGAACCATTGTGGCCACCAACAATCAGGATATCAAATAAAGCAAAATATAAAGTGTGCTTTTTGTTGTTCAGTCTTGTGCAACTTTTCATGGATTGAACATTTGGGGTTTTCTTGGTAGAGATACAAGAGTGGTCTGCCACTTCCTTCTCCAGTTCGTTTTACACTCAAGGAAATTGAAGAAAACAGGGTTAAGTGACTTGTCCAGGGTCACATTATTAATGTCTAAGGCCAAATTTGAACTCATGAAGAGGAGTCAACTTCAGGTCCAGTGCTCTATCCACTGTACTACGAAATTGCTTTACCAAACAGCAACATAAGAGAAACAGATAAAATCCCAGACTTTCTGCAGAGAAAAAACATGGCTTGATGGAAAAAATAAAGTCTGATCCCTTTGTATTGATTATCTTACCCCAAGAATCCTAGCATGTTAGAACAGAAAGACGCTTCAGGGACTACTGGATCTCTAGATTCTCTGTTATGCTGATAATTTTTTAGTAAAAGGTAACTCAGAAATATCTAGTGATAATACCTAAAAATTCACTGCTAATCAGGGTGTATGTACTGGACCCAGGTTGGAGAGGTTAGTGAGAACTAATTGTTAAATTTTCAGTGTGGGCATTTATACTTTAGAAATCAGCAACTGCTACCAACTGTGGCTTGATTTATTGCTTGGTTCCTTGAACAAAGTCAGTATTCAATAAATGTTAAATTGAATTGAGAATAGCTGACAAAAAGAAGTAGAGAAGAGGCTGAGAGGCATGCTGAAGTAGAAGTTTGCAATTAGATAGGAATAAGAGAAAAGACTGAAAGGCTGAATTAAGCATTGAAAATGGGGATAGATAGGGAGGGGCTTGGGACCAAGAGATGTATTTTAGAGTGAGTCACCTCACACAGTTTACATCCTGATCTCTTCCAGTAGCTTCTCAAATATAAGAGTGAATGAAGCAAGAACAAACAATATGATTAACTATTATTATCGATAATTTATCTACAGAAATTTAAAGTTTATAGTAAATCTGTTGCCACAATGAAAGAGTCAAAAATGAAGGAGCCTAGAAACTATCTCTTCCAGCAGCAAAAACTTGATTTCCTTGGCTAGCAAAGAGATATGGTAGCCAAGGACATCATCAGTTAGAATAGAAAATCAATCCTGGACCTGATACAATTTGGAGGGTATTGATGGATCTCAAGATAGTTCTAATATAAACTCATACCAAATGTTTTTGGGGAAAAAATCAAAGATGCTAATACCTTGTTCCTCCAAACACATGGTGCTTGAAGAAATATCAAAAAGTACCAATAGATATACCTATTTTCCCTATACCTACAAAATCTTTATGAGAAAATTTTCATTCATACTGAGGCCATCTTTAATTAAAGTATGAGAAGCAAATATACAGGCTTTAGTAAAAAAATACTATACAACAGACTAAATATCTTTAGAATCCCAAAACTGAGTGAAAAGTGCAAAGAATACAAAATCCAACTGGACTTTATAAAAAAGGATATTTGATTTGATGGAGTAAAATGCTTTCTTAAAGGCTTCTCTCCAGTATTTTTCTCCAGAAATATATCTCATGTATTTCTTCATCTAGTTATAACAGCTAGCCAGGTACTTCTAGGCTGAAGCCACAGGGGCTCCAGACATTTACCAGTCCCTGACTATTTGTCTGCCCTTAAAGTTTTCCTAACACTCTGTCCTAGGTTTCACCAGCCTTCTCAACAGAGAAGCAAACTTTCCTGTAATTTAATTCCATTTCCACCTCAGGTTCCTGAAGAGCAATTCTATTTTTGGTCATAGCCTAAGGAAAGAGTTCTTAACTTGAGGTCTGTGAACTTGCTTTTTTGTTTGTTTTTAATATTCTGATAAATGTATTTCAACAAAATTTGGTTATTTTGTAATGCCATATATTTTATTTTATACTTTCAAAGTCTTTTTTTTCTGAAAAGGGTCCGTGGGTTTCACTAGACTGCCAAAGGGATCCATTACTCAAAAAAGGATTAAACCCCCCTCCTCTAAGGGTCCTCCCCAGTGAAGGGGCAGGGGGTAAGAAAAGTTACCCAGGGTAAGAAAAAAAAATCCATCAGTTATGAAACAGATAGTTTTATTCCCCCACAAAAAGGGGAGGTCAAACAACAAAGAATCACATGGTTACAATCAATTGAGAGGATGATATACAAGATTCACTGGGCTATTCATAAAGAATTTTTGCTAATTAGCCTTTTACATTTCATCTCCATTGAGTACAGCACAATCAATATCAAGTGGGCTCCTTTTTTCCAATTCTTTCTTCCTCTTCCTTTCCTTCCCTTCTCCCTCTCCCTCTGTCTCCTTCTTCCTCTACTCCAAGTACTTTAATAACTGCTATCCTGCTGCCCAGGTACCTTGGAAAAAGAAGATGCCAGCTGCCTTTTAAGATCTCATGAGGCCTTTTACCAAAGGGGAAAAAAGACACAAACAACAGGCAGCCCCATCACAGACTCAGACTTGCCTAGGAGTCCATTAGATTAGTACTTGATGTTGGGTAGGAAAAAGGGCACCCCTGCACCATCCAACCTTCCACAGCTCAGACAGTCATCTTGATACTTCAAGGCTAACAAGAAGAAAAGATCTCAGAAGCAGAGGTTACCCCTTTAAAGTATCAATAGAGTTCTAGTTCAATTCCCCATGAAAAGACTTTTCCTCCCCATACAGTAGGAACTCCTTAATCATTATTACCAATAGGAAGCAGTCAGAGAATATGCTAATACTCTCTGATTTGGGGAATGGGAAGAGGATCCTCCATACAAATTATTACAAGCTCATCACAACCCTCTATGCCCTTGACTGAAATACTTACTGAATATTCTATAAAAGGCAAGAAACAAGCATTTATTAAGTACCTATTATGTGCCAGGTATTTTGTAAGCATTATATTAATATTATTTCATTTGATCCTTACAATAACACTGAGATCGAGGTGCTATTATTATCTCTCTTTTATAATTGAAGAGACTGAGGCAGACAAAGATTAAGTGACTTACTCAACTATATAGCTAACAACTGTCTAAGACCAAATTTGAATTCAGGTTTTCCTGACTCTAGGCTCTATCTGCTGTACCACCATCTCTATCATCTGGATAAAGGAGGCAAAGGATACTATATTCAGATCAAACAAAATTCTTTTGTAGAAGCAATAACATAGATAATTTCATTTGATAGCCTTCTAAATATAGAAAAGATGGATATGTTTATACTGGCCAAAGGTGTTTGCCTTTGTTATGGAGAATACTCATAGCATAATAGATTCCTCTTAAGTAATAAGATTTTCCACATGCTCCTATTATTGAATGGCATTATGTAAATTGCATCAAGACCAGAAACTTACTTCTTTACCCTCCCATAGTGAACATTATTACTCAAAAGAATTCAAACAAGCTAGGCACACAGGAAAAATCAAGTGGATGAAGATGGTCTACACTAAGATATACAGTTGGACCACTGGGGATTGGTTCATCTGTACAAAATCTATCTGGGGCTAACATTAAATAGGATTACTATACAGATGTTAGGAAATTGGACAGCATTTCAATGACCTCAAGTATTTGAAACAGAAACTCAATTTTAAAACAACAGTATTCTCCCAGAAATACCATAAGCCTATGAATCATATCACAGTCTCCAGAGAATCTTAATGAACTTCACACAAAGGAAAACAAAAAGGTTTATGGAAAGCAAGCATAGGCTACCAGATATTATCTTTTTTATTAAAGCTTTTTATTTGCAAAACATATGTATGGGTAGTTCTTCAACACTGACCCTTACAAAGCTTTCCGTTACAAATTTTCCCCTCTAGTCTCCTCCCCTCCCCTAGATGGCAGGAAGTCCACTACATGTTAATTATGTTAAAATACCTGACAAGTCGAATATATGTATACATATTTCCACACTTATCTTGCTGGGCAAGAAAAAATGTATCTACAAGAAAAAAAAATCTGAGAAAGGAAACCCAATGCAAGCAAACATCAATAGAGAGCATAGAAATGTTATGTTGTGGTCCACATTTCATATCCCTCTCTCTGGGTGTATATGGCTTTCTTCACTGAACAATTGGAACTGGTTTGAAACATTTCATTGTTGAAGAAAGTCATGTCCATCAGAATTGATCATCATATAGTCTTGTTGTTGCCGTGTGTAATGATCTCCTGGTTCTGCTCATTTCGCTCAGCATCAGTTCATGCAAGTCTCTCCAGGCCTCTCTGAAATCGTCCTGCTGGTCATTTCTTACAGAACGATAACATTCCATAACATTCATATACCATAATTTATTCAGCCACTCTCCAATTGATGGCATCCATTCAGTTTCCAGTTTCTAGCCACTACAAAAAGAGCTGCCACAAACATTCTTGCACATGTGGGTCACTTTCCTTCCTTTAAGATCTCTTTGGGATATAAGCCCAATGGCTACAAGATATTATCAAGAAAGA
Source organism: Myrmecobius fasciatus (assembly GCA_023553655.1). Classification (NCBI taxonomy): domain Eukaryota; kingdom Metazoa; phylum Chordata; class Mammalia; order Dasyuromorphia; family Myrmecobiidae; genus Myrmecobius; species Myrmecobius fasciatus. The sequence continues at coordinate 15,166 of JAJPUD010015439.1, forward strand.
ATTGTATCCAAGATGTGGAATGAAGAACATCATCAAAGAAAGGTAAAGGAGGTAGGTGGGCTGGTCATGTAGCAAGAATGAAAAGTAACCCATGATGTGAGCATAGCATCAGAACCCATAAGACAAAAGGCCTATAAGAAGAAGATTCCAAACAAATGGAGTTCCCTTTGGAAGGATTTACAACTTGTACAGTATGTAAAGGAATGGATGAACTGTATTGGAGGGAATAATAGAACTTTAATATTTGTAAGTACTTTATAAATATTATTTCATTTGATTTTCACAACAACCTTGGAAAGGTGGATGCTATCATGATCCCTATTTTATAGATGAGGAAATCTGAAGCAGATAGAGATTTAAGGGGCTTGCCCACATTCATACAGCTATAAATATCTGAATGTGAACTCAAGTCTATCTGTCCTATATGCCTAGTTACTATAGGAATACCCATATTGATGAACTTAGTGATCCTTTGAAGTCTTGAGATCTAAGGTCCATAAAGCTCTCATAACCATCCCAGGGGGAAAACAATGAAAATATCATTTTTTTCCTGGTTCAAGAAAAGGACCTAAAGGTCAGGGGAATTTGACTTGATTAAGACCATACAGCTTGTAAGCATCAGACTCAGATTTGAGCCTGTCTTCTGACTCCAAATCCAATCTTCTTTCTACTACATCAACTTTACTTCCCAATGGGTACATACACATGGATTTTGCTGGGAGAAATCATAGTCATTGTTAGTAGCTCTTCTTCATAATCTACTATCTACATCCTTATCCTCACCTCCTTCCTATCTCTTGCCCCAATGCCTTTGTTTTCCTTCTCCCATTTAACCTGCTTTTGAGATCACAAGTAATTTTTTATCTCACTAGAGACTGTCATATCTCAAGATATGACATAGAAAAATACATCTCAGAAAAATCTCCTTAGATTTCCAGTTCCCAGTATCTACCCATGCCAGCTCACTTGGCAGCATTAGCTCAATCACAGGTAATGGGGATGAAGTGACCTTTTCCTCAATATCTTGGCCAAATGCAAATGATCATGCTGAATGCCAAATCTCAAGATGGACTGATCAGATCTACTGGAACAGCTAACCTGTGTGAGATGGTCAGTGAGGTGGGCAAAATAGGAAAATGAGGAGTAAAGAATTGAGTACAAGAGAACTCAGGTTGAGAAGAATCTCAATTTAAATACATGTATTATGGAACACTGGAATGAAAAATAAGAGGACCTGGATTCTAGCCCCAGTTATTTGGTAATGTTGAGTAAATCAATTTTATGATTCTATGACAAAGATAACCCTCAATGTCTCATTAAACAGCCCTGTGTCCCTTTATTTAGACCAATATGTAAATGAATGAGCAAATATTTGTGAAGAGAAACAAATTTTTGATAGTGATCTCATCCTTAGCCCTCCAATGATGCAAATCAAATCTATCCACACTTTCTCTTCTCTTGTCCATATTCTTCCATAAAGACTCCATAAAATACCTTTAGTGTGGGTACAAGACTCTAGATCTCTTGAGATCATGTGCATTCAAGAGGACCATATGGGTTTTCAACTGATGATTCATTGCTAAATGACTATTCCATTCTTCTTTCCAAACTCATATATCTCTTATGATTTACTTTGTGCCTTCCACATCAAATTTAAATTTCTTTGCTTGACTTTTGAGACTCAAGAAAAACATGGGAATAAGAATTAATGGTATGTTTATTCATGAGACAGTAGAAAAAGTGCCCTAACTGGAATGAGGACTTGGGTATAAAGGACTGAGGGAATAAGGTTACACAGGTAGAATAGGGCCATGATAAGGAGGGCCTCAAAAATCAAGCAAAGATATTTAAATCTGATGTGAAAGGCAATTGTTTTTAATGTCAGAGCTATATTATGTCTTTTCCAAAAGAGAATGACATGATGAAAGCAGTTTTGAAAAACAGCGGTCACTGGTATGCTGGATGGATAGAATACAAGATGGCCAAGTTAAGGCCAGGTAGGGAAATATTTAAAGAATTTTATAATATAATAAGGCACAGAGGTGGAGCCAAGATGGCAGAGTGCAGACATGACTCTCTGTGACCTCCTCTGACCTTCTCTCAAACTCACATCAGATTAAGCTTATAAACTGATTCTGGAGTCAAAGCTCCCTAAAATATTTGGAATACAACACATTCCAGAAGACATTATGTTGGAGGAGCTTCAGAGTAGGTCTGTTTCAGTCGGGCAGGGGGTCAGTCACTTTGCCGAGCTCAGATGGCAGCTCCAGGATACAGGTCAGGAAGCCGGCCTGAGCTCAGAACATGGCAGTTTCTAAGCACCTGGGAAGTTTCTGTGAGCCTCTTGGGCCATTCTGTCCTGGTTGCAGGCAGGTGCTTTGGCAGATCTGCCTTTTGTAAAAGGTAGATTGTAAGCCACTAAGAACACTGGACCTACCCCCAATAGGCCAGTCAATCAGCCAAACTGACCCAGAGCAAATTAAAACAGCTTTCTCTCCTCTGCTTTAAACATACCTCAAGCTTTAAAAAAACGGATTAAAAAAACAGAAAAGAACTCTCATGTTAGACAGCCTTTATGGAGAGGGAGAAGAATAAAACTCAGATCCTGAGGCTCATAAAAGTGAAGCAGCTCCAAAGGAAGCCAAAAAAAGGAAGACATGAGCTGGTCCCCATTTCACAAGGCTTTCCTGGAAGACTGCTTAAAGAATCTCAAAAGAGAGTTAGAAGAAAAATGGGGAAATGAATTGAGATCATTGCAAGAAGGACATAATGCCCTCCAAAAGTGACATGATAAAGACACCAATTCACTGAAAAACAAAATCGATGAAATGAAAAAAGTCTTCAATGAACAAAAAGATTCAATTACCAATTACAAAAGGAACTAAAAAAGGTAACAAGAATATAATACATTAAAAATCAGAATTGAACAAATGGAAGTGAATGAATCAATAAGACTTCCAGAATCACTCAAACAAAAACAAAAAATGAAAAAAATAGAAGAAAATATGAAATATCTCCTAGGAAAAACAACTGATATGGAAAATAGCTCTAGGAGAGACAATCTAAGGATTATTGGACTTCCTGAAAGCCATGATGAAAAAAAAAGAACCTAGACACTATCTTCCAGAAAATGTCCTGATGTTTTAGAATCAGAAGGTAAAATCTCCATCAAAAGAATTCACCCATCACCTCCTGAAAGAGACCCCAAAATTAAATCTCCAAGGAATATCATGGCTAAATTTCAGGACTATTGCACCAAGGAAAAGATATTACAAGCAGCTAGAAAGAAACAATTCAAATACCAAGGAACTGTAACTAGAATCACACAAGATGTGTCAGCCTCCACATTAAAGTATCAAAGGGCCTGGAACCAGATATTCCAAAAGGCAAAGGAACTTGGATTAAAGCCAAGAATAACCTATCCAGCTAGAATGAATATTATCTTCCAGGGAAGAAGATGGGCTTTTACTGATATAGGTGAATTTCACCTATTTCTAATGAAAAGACCAGATCTGAACAAAAAATTTGACCTCCAAACATATAACTCAAGAGAAGCATAAAAAGGTAAAAAGGAGAGAACTCTTGAGAACTATAGTTCTACTATGGGTATACTTAAAGAATGGGGGTATAATTTTATTTTACTTTGATAATATGAAAAAGAAAGAAGTGGAAGTGCTATTATACTGGGAAAAACAAAGAAAATGAGGTAAAATAAGGTTAAAAAAGGAGGTAAAAATAAGGTAAAATCTCATGAAGAGGCAAAAAAAACCTAATATAATTGAGGGAAAGAAAAGAGGGGGATGAGCATTGTGTGAATCTTACTCTCATCAGATTGGACTCTAAAAGTATATCAGACACATTTTGTTTCACAGAGAAACTTATCCCTCCTTATAAGGAAGTGGGAGGGAAAGGAGGAAAAGAAAGGGATAGACTAATAGAAGGGAAAATAGAAGAATTAGGGGAAAGGTGTAAAAAAAGGGGGAAGGGCTCTAAAGGGGGAAGGACTGTTTGAGGGAGGTGGTCATTAAAAGCAAAATACTGGGGGGTGAGGGAGAAAGGGGAAAGGAAAGAGGAAAACATAACTTTGGGTAAATAAGATGGCAGGAAATACCTAGTTTTTTAGATTTAATTATTTTAACTGTGAATGTGAATGGGATGAACTCTCCCATAAAGCAGAAACAGATAGCAGACTGGATTCAAAGCCATAATCCTACAATATGTTGTTTACAAGAAACACATCTAAAACATACATACAGAGTGAAGGTAAAGGGCTGGAGCAGAATTTATTATGCTTCAGGTGAACAAAAAAAAGGCAGGGGTAGTTAATAACCCTTATCTCAGATCAAGTAAAAGAAAATATAGACCAAGTATTCACTATTTGACAAAAACTGCTGGGAAAACTGGAAACTAGTGTGGAAGAAAATAGGGCTTGACCCACATCTAACACCACATACCAAGATAAGATCTAAATGGGTTCATGATCTGGATATAAAGAGTGATTTTGTAAACAAGTTAGAGGAACATAATACAGTTTACCTCTCAGACCTGTGGAGATGGAATAAATTTATGTCCAAAGAAGAACTGGAACTCTTAATTGAAAACCAGATAGATAACTTTGACAATATTAAGTTAAAAAGTTTTTGTACAAACAAAATCAATGTAGACAAGATTAGGAGGGAAGCAATAAATTGGGAAATCATCTTTACATTCAAGGGTTCTGATAAAGGTCTCATCTCTAAAATATATAGAGAATTGTCTCATATTTATAAAAATTCAAGCCATTCTCCAATCAATAAATGGTCAAAGGATATGAACAGACAATTTTCAGAGGATGAAATTAAAACTATTTATAGTCATATGAAAAGGTGCTCCAAATCACTATCGATCAGAGAAATGCAAATCAAGACAACCCTGAGATACCACTTCACACCTGTCAGATTGGCTAAAATGACAGGAAAAGTTAATGATGAATGTTGGAGGGGTTGTGGGAGGGCTGGGACACTGATGCATTGTTGGTGGAGCTGTGAATGGATACAGCCATTCTGGAGAACAATTTGGAGCTATGCTCAAAAAGTTATCAAACTGTGCATACCCTTTGACCCAGCAGCATTTCTATTGGGCTTATATCCCAAAGAAATCATAAAGGAAGGAAAAGGCCCCACATGTGCAAGAATGTTTGTGGCAGCCCTTTTTGTAGTGGCTAGAAACTGGAAATTGAATAGATGCCCTTCAATTGGAGAATGGCTGAATAAATTATGGTATATGAATACTATGGAATATTATTGTTCTGTAAGAAATGACCACCAAGATGATTTCAGAGAGGCCTGGAGAGACTTACATGAACTGATGCTGAGTGAAATGAGCAGAACCAGGAGATCATTATACATGGCAACAACAGTACTATATGATGATCAATTCTGATGGACATGGCTCTCTTCAACAATGAAATGTTTCAAACCACCTCCAATTGTTCACTGAAGTAAGCCATATACACCCAGAGAGAGGGATGCGAAATGTGGACCACAACATAACATTCTCATACTCCTTGATTGATGTTTGCTTACATTGTGTTTCCTTTATCTGATATATCGTTTGTGTAGATAAGATTTTTCTTGCACACCAATGATAACTTTGGGAATATGTATACATATATTCGATTTGCCAATATTTTAACATAATTAACATGTAGTGGATATCCTGCCATCTAGGGGAGGGGTGGGGAGTTGGGGGAAAAATTCGTAACGGAAAGCTATGTAAGGGTTATTGTTGAAGAATTACCTACACATATGTTATGCAAATAAAATAAAAATTAAAAAAAAAAGAAAATATAGACCTAATTAAAAGATATAAGGAAGGAAACTATATTTTACTAAAGGGTACCATAGATAATGAAGCAGTATCAATACTAAACATATATGCATCAAGTGGTATAGCATTCAAATTCCTAGAGGAGAAATTAAGAGAGATGCAAGAAGAAATAGACAGCAAAACTATACTAGTGGGGGATCTCAACCTTGCTCTCTCAGAATTAGATAAATCAAACCACAAAATAAATAAGAAAGAAGTTAGGGAGGTAAACAAAATGTTAGAAAAGTTAGGTATGATATATCTTTGAAGGAAATTTAATGGAGATGGAAGGGAGTTTACTTTTTTCTCAGGGGTTCATGGAACTTATACAAAAATTGACCATGTGTTATGGCATAAAAAACCTCAAAATCAAATGCAGAAAGGCAGAAATAGTAAATACATCCTTTTCAGATCATGATGCAATAAAAATCACATGTAACATAAGGCCAGGAGAAAACAGGCCAAAAGTTAATTGGAAATTAAATAATCTAATTTTAAAGAATGAATGGGTGAAAGAGCAAATCATAGACACAATCAATAATTTCATCTAGGAGAATGACAATAATGAGACAAACGTACCAAAATTTGTGGGATACTGCCGAAGCAGTTATAAGGGGTAATTTTATATCTCTAGATGCTTACTTGCATAAAATAGAGAAAGAAAAGATGAATGAATTGGGCTTACAATTTAAAAAGCTAGAAAAAGAGCAAATTAAAAACCCTCAATTAAATACCAAATTGGAAATTCTGAAAATAAAAGGTGAGATTAATAAAACTGAAAACAAGAAAACTATTGAATTAATAAATAAAACTAAGACTTGGTTTTATGAAAAAACCAACAA
>JAJPUD010015439.1:21954-37403 GCA_023553655.1 Myrmecobius fasciatus
AAGACTTGGTTTTATGAAAAAACCAACAAAATAGATAAGATTTTAGTTAATTTGATTAGAAAAAGGAAAGAGGAAAATCAAATTGTTAGTCTCAAAAATAATAAGGGAGAATTTTCCTCCAATGAAAAGGAAATTAGAGTAATAATTAGGAGTTACTTTGCCCAACTTTATGCCAGTAAATTTGATAATCTAAATAAAATGGAGGAATATATACAAAAATATAGATTGCCCAGGTTAAGAGAAGAGGAAATAAATTACTTCAATAGCCCCATTTTAGAAAAAGAAATAGAACAAGCTATTAATCAACTCCCTAAGAAAAATCTCCGGGGAGAGATGGATTTACATGTGAATTCTACCAATCATTCAAAGAATAATTAATTCCAATACTATATAAACTATTTGAAAAAAATAGGGAAAGAAGGTATACAACCAAATTCCTTCTATGACATAGATATGGTGCTGATAGCTAAACCAGGTAGGGTGAAAACAGAAAGAAAACTATAGGGCATTTTCCCTAATGAATATTGATGCAAAAATCTTAAATAAAATATTAGCAATGAGATCACAGAAAGTCATCCCCAGGATAATACACTATGACCAAGTAGGATTTATACCAGGAATGCAAGGCTGGTTCAATATTAGGAAAACTATCAGTATAAACAATTATATTAACAACCAAACTAACAAAAATCATATGATTATCTCCCAATAGATGCAGAAAAAGCATTTGATAAAATCTAACACCGATTCCTATTAAAAACACTAGAGAGCATAGGAATAAATGGACTTTTCCTTAAAATGATTAGTAGCATCTATTTGAAACCATAAGCAAGAATCATATGTAATGGCAACAAACTAGAACCATTCCCAATAAGATCAGGAGTAAAACAAAGCTGCCCACTGTCACCATTACTATTTAATATTGTATTAGAAATGTTAGCTTTGGCAATAAGAGAAGAAAAAGGGATTAAAGGAATTAGAATATGTAATGAGGAAACCAGATGGTATGATGGTATACATAGAGAACTAAAAAACTACTAGAAACAATTCACAACTTTAGCAAAGTTGCAGGATACAAAATAAATCCACATAAATCATCAGCATTTTTATATATTACCAACAAAGTTCAGCAGCAAGAGATACAAAAATAAATTCCATTCAAAATAATTGTTGACAGTATAAAATATTTGGGAATCTGTCTGCCAAAGGAAAGTCAGGAACTATACGAATTAAACTACAAAACACTTTCCACACAAAGTCAGACCTAATCAGTTGGAAAAATATCAAGTGCCCATGGGTAGGCCAAGCAAATATAATAAAATTACAATAATACCCAAACTAATTTAATTATTTAGTGCCATACCAATCAAACTCCCAAGAAATTATTTTATAGATCTAGAAAAACATAGTAGCAAAGTTCATCTGGAAGAACAAAAGATCAAGAATTTCAAGGGAATTAGTGGAAAAAAAATGCTGATGAAGGTGGCCTTGCTGTACCAGATCTAAAACTATATTATAAAGCAGTAGTCGTCAAAACCATTTGGTCCTGGCAAAGAAATAGAGTAGTCGATCAGTGGAATAGGATAGAATCACAAGACAAACTAGACAATAATGATAGCAATCTAGTGTTTGATAAACCCAAAGACCCCAGGCTTTTGGGATAAGAACTCACTATTTGACAAATACTGCTTGGAAAATTGGAAACTAGTATGGAAAAAATTAGGATTTATACCAGGAATGCAGGGCTGGTTCAATATTAGGAAAACTATCAGCATAATCAATTACATTATTAACCAAACTAACAAAAATCACCTAACACCACATACGAAGATAAGATCTAAATGGGTTCATGATTTAGACATAAAGAGTGACGTTATAAGCAAATTAGAGGAACATAAGATAGTTTACCTCCCAAACCTGTGGAGAAGGAAGGAATTTATGTCCAAAGAAGAACTGGAACTCTTAATTGAACACCAGATAAATAATTTTAATTATATCAAATTAAAAAGTTTTTGTACAAACAAAACTAATGCAGACAAGATTAGGAAGGAAGCAATAATTTGGGAAATCATTTTTACATTTAAGGGTTCTGATAAAGGCCTCATTTCTAAAATATATAGAGAAGTGACTCATATTTATAAGAATTCAGGCCACTCTCCAATTGAAAAATGCTCAAAGGATATGAACAAACAATTTTCAGATGATGAAATTAAAACTATTTCTAGTCATATGAAAAGGTGCTCCAAATCACTATTAATTAGAGAAATGCAAATTAAGACAACTCTTTGATACCACTACATACCTGTCAGATTGGCTAAGATGACAGGAAAAGATAATGACAAATGCTGGAGGGGATGTGAGAAAACTGGGACACTGATACATTGTTGGTGGAGTTGTGAACTGATCCAACCATTCTGGAGAGCAATTTGGAACTGTGCTCAAAAAGTTATCAAAATGTGCATACCCTCTGACCCAGCAGTGTTTCTATTGGGCCTATATCCCAAAAAGATCTTAAAGGAAGGAAAGGGTCCCACATGTGCAAGAATGTTTATGACAGCTCTTTTGTAGTAGCTAGAAGCTGGAAACTGAATGGATGCCCATCAATTGAAGAATAGCTGAATAAATTATGGTATATGAATGTCATGGAATATTATTGTTCTGTAAGAAACGACCAGCAGGATAATTTCAGAGAGGCCTAGAGAAACTTGCATGGACTGATGCTGAGTGAAATGGGCAGAACCAGGAGATCATTATATACAGTAAGAATAAGATTATAGGATGATCAATTCTGATGGACATGGTTCTCTTCAACAAGGAAATGTTTCAAACCAGTTCCAGTTGTTCAGTGATGAAGAAAGCCATATATACCCAGGGAAAGGCCTGTGGGATCTGAGTGTGGAATATAACATAGCATTTTCACATTCGCTATTGATGTTTGCTTGCATTATGTTTTCCTTCTCAGGTTCTTTTTTTTTTTTTCTTGTAGATCTGATTTTTCTTGTACAGCAAGATAACTGTATAAATATATATACATATATTCAATTTGTCAAGTATTTTAACATAATTAACATGTATTAGACTTCCTGCCATCTAGGGGAGAGAGTGGGGAGAAGGAGGGAAAAATCTGTAACAGAAAGTTTTGCAAGGGTCAATTACCCATGTATATGTTTTGCAAAACAAAAAAAAGCTTTAATTTAAAAAAAAAAAAGAAAAAAAAAGAAAATGTTCTTCACCATCGTGTATAAAGGGAATACAACTTGAAAGAAATAATATAATGAAGGCATAGACTAGGGAGAGTGAAGAGATAGGAAGATCTAGATAAAAACTGGACCTATGATTTGGTTAGTAAGAAGCATTTCTAAGGGGAAAACAATCATATATATTTAATGGCTGAATGAACAAAAGTTCAGTAGAGTAGATATCACACAAAAATGGACCACAGATCTTTGGGATTGCAAGTATTTTTATTTCAGATACCTTGATATTAATAATGTAGTCAGATACCCTAATTTCTACTATTAGAACTCTAGTACAAAGAACCCTGGGTTGGAAGTCCCAAGAAGTTGATTAGAATTTTATCACTATTTACCTATATTTACCACAACTACTCCAGACCTCAAGTTCCTCATTTGGAAAGCACCATAAGATTACTTGTCTAACCAAAGAAGAATGAGTATCAGGATTAAGGTAGATAATGGAAAGAAGTAATATGTCTATAATGTTTTAGTACTTTCAAAGTGTTTAATATATATTTTCTCACTTGAAGGTTGTAAGATATAATCAATATGAAAGTGTTTTTTAAAATTACTCTAAACACTATATAACTGCAAAGCTGTGTAACTTATTTTTATTAATATGAGAGATTTAAAACACTTATATACTTATCCATAATCTCATTGATTTGGATATTTAGATTTTCTCTTCAATGATGCAGGTCACAGCCTACCCATGGCTTTTGTCCTTGTCCTTGTATAAGTTTGTTACAACAGCTGTGAAAATAAGTCTGTTAATTTGAAAGTATTATATACTTACCGAGTGCTACAAAAATATTTTATTTGTTAACATATTTCTAATGCAATATTATTTTTCTTTTACTTTTTAATTTATGGAATAATGTAAGCATTTCCATGATATAGCACAACTTGCCATTCCTTTCAAATATATGAAAAAATTATCATGAAAGTTTCTTTTTTAAACTTTTTTTCCTACCATTCTTCCTTCCCCTACTCTAGAGATAGCTACCATTTATATATGTGTACATGTGCATGTGTTTCTCTGTGTGTATATATGTATATATACATACTAACATATATACATAAAATTGTTCTTTGTGTACTTCCATTTATCAGTTCTTTCTCTGAATGTAGATAGCCTCTTTCTTCATATATCCTTTATAGTTACTTTGGATATTTTTAATATCAAAATAATGTATTCACTCATTCTTAAAAATAATATTTCTGTTATTGTATATAATGTCTTCTTGGTTCTGCTTGTTTTATTCATCATTATTTCATGTCTTTCTATGTTTTTTCTAAATCATTAAGCTTATCATTTTATATACCACATTATATATCATATTACCATATACCACAACTTGTTCAAATGATCTGCAATTGAGGGGCATGCCCGCAGTTTCCAGTTCTTTGCCATCACAAAGAGAGCTTCTATAAACATTTTAGAACATAAACCCTAATCATCTTTGGAAATAGAGTCAATAGTGGTATTTGTCAGTCAAAGGACATTTTAAATTTTCAAAACACTTTCATACTTATTATTATTAATCATAAAAATTAAAAGTATTAATAAAATGCAAACAATCATATATATTTTTGAAACAAAAAGAATAGAAGACAAAAAAATCCAAAACAGAAAAACCATTTGGGCTATAACCCATAATTCTGGAGTACTGTGACTGCATCATTTAAGAGAAGAGCACCTATTAAAGCAAGGAAAGAAAAATGATCACTCAGTACCATCCCTCTTTCCTTAGTTACAGAAATCCTATTTCTTTCCTCTGTGATAAAGCCACTGTCATAGGGAATGTATCATCCCATAAAGAGCCAGCTGATCAGAAGTTCATCCTTGGCCAACTGTCCCTGTTGTGTAAAAGGGAGACATGCTCCAGAGGCCATGCTTCAGTTTAGGGAAATCACACATTTCCTGTTAATCTATATTAAATTTCTCTTTAATTTCCTTGTTCATTAGAAAAGAAGCTTACATTTCCTCTACTACCCTATATGTGTTAATGCTCATCTCTAAAATCGAAGACAGACCACTTGTAGCTCTGATACTGAAGGAACAAGACAGTTTATATTCTAATTTAAAGAAATGATATATGTAACGCCTCAGAACTTTATCACTAAGGATCTTAGAGGGAGTTTAATTTGACAGAGGCTTTGGGTCTGATTCTATTATGTTTAAATGATCCCAAAAGAATGGATTTATGGGGAAAAGAAAAATAATAACAGAAGGAAAAGCAATAGATAAAGGGAGGCTAGGAAAAAAAGATCTCTAACTGTTGTTAGCTATACCCAACAAACTAAGTATCCCATAGGGGAAAGTTCCTCACTAATAGGTACTACAATTTTTAACTGAATAATTTTTTTAATTAAAGCTTTTTATTTACAAAACATATAAACATATGCATGGGTAATTTTTCAACACTGACCCTTGCAAAGCCTTCTGTTCCAAATTATCCCCTCCTTCCCCCCATCCTCTCCCCTAAATGGCAGGTAGTCCAATATGTGTTAAATATGTTAAAATATATGTTAAATCCAATATATGTATACATATTTATACAGTTTTCTTACTGCACAAGAAAAATTGGATCAAGAAGGAAAAAAAAACTGAGAAAGAAAACAAAATGCAAACAAACAACAACAGAGAGAGTGAGAATGCTATGTTGTGGTCCACGCTCAGTTTCGATGGTCCTCTTTCTGGGTGTAGATGGCCCTCTTCATCACTGAACAATTGGAACTGCTTTGGATCATCTCATTGTTGAAGAGAGCCATGTCCATAACTGAATAATTTTGCTCTTTGTTTAGTATTTTACTTTTTCCAGTTACATGTAAAAACAATTTTTAATATTCATTTTTAAAACTTTGAGTTCCAGCTTCTATCTCTTCCTTCCTCTCACCTCCACCCATTGAGAAAGCAAGCAATTCGATATAGATTATATATGTGTAGTCATGCAAAACATTTCCATAATAGGTTATAAAAGAAAATATAGCCAAAAAACTCAATAAAAATAAACATTTTAAAGTATTCTTTAATCTGTATTCAAACATCAATTCTTTCTCTTGATATAGATGGTATTTTTTTTATCACAAGTGCTTCAGAGTTATCTGGATCATCATATTGCTGAGAATAGGTAAGTCATTCACAGCTGATTATTTTACAATATTGTTGTTACTTTGTGCAGAGTACATTTCACTTTTCATCAGTTAATAGAAGCTTTTCTTAGAGAACTTGCTTTAATTTTTCCCTCACATTTACTATTGCTAATTGTCTTTCCCCCCATATTTATTCTATTCTCTTTCCTTTCACCCTGTCCCTCCTCAAAAGTGTTTTGCTTCTGACCACCCCTGACCAACTCTGCCCTCCCTTCTATTACCCCACCCTTTCTCTCAGTTATTATCTTAGCTCCGTTTGCTCTCCAGAATATCATATTCTGTGTCTTTCACTTCTTTAATATAGAAACTGCTAGAACTTGTGTTTTCCTGACTGTGACTCCACAATACTTGAATAGTTTCTTTCTGGATATTTGCAATATTTTCTCTTTGACCTGGGAGCTTTGAAGTATAGCTATAGTATTTTTGGAAGTTTTCATTTTGGTATCTCAAAAGGTGAACAATGAATTCTTTCAATGGTTACTTTACAGTCTGGTTCTAGACTATGGGGGCATGTTTCTTTGGTCATTTCTTGAAAGATAATGTCTAGCATGGTTCTCTTCAACAATGAGATGTTTCAAACCAGTTACAATTGTGCAGTGAAGAAAGCCATATACACCCAGAGAGAGGGATATGAAATGTGGACCACAACATAACATTTTCATGATCTCTATCGGTGTTTGTATTGGGTTTCCTTTTTAAGATTTTTTTTGTTCATGTAGATACGATTGTTCTTGCACAGCAAGATAAGTCTGGAAATATGTATACATATATTCGACTTGTCAAATATTTTAATATAATTAACATGTAGTGAACTTCCTGCCATCTAGGGGAGGGGAGGGGACTGGGGGGAAAATCTGTAACAGAAAGCTTTGTAAGGATCAGTGTTGAAGAATTACCCATACATATGTTATGCAAATAAAAAGCTTAAAAAAAGAAAGATAATGTTTAGGCTCTTTTTTTTGATCATGGGTTTCAGATATTTCAATAATTTAAATCTATTTTCCAAGATAGTTGTTTTTCCAATGAGATATTTCACATTGTCTTCTATTGTTTTTATTCTTTTGATTTTATTTTATTGTTCCTTGATCTCATAAAATCATTATCTTCTATTTACTCAATTCTAATTTTTAAGTAATTATTTTCTTCAGTGAGCTTCTGTACCTCCTTTTCCATTTGGCCAATTCTACTTTTTAAGGAGGTTTTTTTTTCCTTCAGAAATATTTGTCTCTTCCTGCCATCTAGGGGAGAGGTGGGGACTGGGGGGGAAAAATTTGTAAAGGAAAGCTTTGTAAGGATCAATGTTAAAGAACTACCCATACATATGTTATGCAAATAAAAAGCTTTTAAAAACAAAACAAAACAAAACAAAAAGAAATATTTGTCTCTCTTTTCAATTCTTTTTTTAAGGCATTTTTCTCTTCATTGACTTTTTAATACCTCTTTTGCCATTTGGTCTAGTCTGTTTTTTAAGATGTTATTTTTTTCAGGTTTTGTGTGTGTGTGTGTGTGTGTGTGTGTGTTTTTGTTTGTGTCTCCTTTACAAGCTGATTTATTTTTCTTGATTTTCTTGCATTGCTCTCATTTCTCTTTCCAATTTTTCCTCTAGCTCTCTTACTTGATTTTCAAAAACCTTTAAAGCTCTTCTATGACCTGAGAACAATTAAAATTTTTCTTGGAGGTGTTGAATGTAGGCGCTTTGATTTTTTTATCTTCTGAGTGTGTATTTTGATCTTCCTTGTCCATAGCAACTTTCTATGATCAGAATTTTTTCTGTTGTTTACTCATTTTCCCAGCCTATTACTAGAATTTTTACTGTTTGTTAAAATAACTTTGCTTCCAGGATAGAGGGTGACCCAACCTTCAGGGGTTTTGTGTAGCTGTTTTCAGAAATACTTATAGGAACTTATAAGTTTTCAGTTCTTCCAAAGTAGCATGATCTAAGGAGAGGTGTTTATTACTCTCCTGGTCTGTGCTCTGTTCTGTGAGTGACCAGAAGCACTTTTTTCTGCCTTGGAACTGTGAAGAGAGTTCCTGATCCACTGGATTCACAAGCTCTGATGTGCTAGTGCTCCTCCTCACCTTGGGACTGCCATCTGAGATTGTCATCTAGAACTGCAATCTGAATTGGAATATGGACAAAGCAACAGAGCATTTCTTAGTGCAAGCAAAGAGACCCCCATAATCTCTTCTGATCTGTTGTCTGATCCCCTTACTGTCTGTGGGCTAAAGAACAACTATTGTCACTGCTATTTCAGAGGCCCTAGTTTACTGCTCCTGTTTACTGAGGCTGGGGTTCTGCTGGTGTGGTCTATGCTAGACTATACTCCACTCTCACCCAGGTGCAGTAGACCTTTCTTGCTGACCTTTTAAGTTGTCTTTGACATCTGTGGGCTGAAAGGTCTGGAAATTGCTATTGCTGTCACTGATTCAGTATCCCCAAAGGCCTGCTTCTGGTTTGGTGGGGCCAATTCATGCTGGAGCAGCCTGTACTCTATTCTCACCCTGGTGCAATTGACCTTTCCTGCTGTCCTTCCCTTCCAGACCTTTAGGGCTGGAAAATTGTTTCATTCTGTTTTTTTTTCTGTGGATTCTAGAATTTGGTTAGAGTCATTATTTAAAAGTATTTGGAAGGGTTTGGGGAAGAGCTCAGATGAGTCCCTGCTTTTGCTCCACTATCTTGGTTCTGCCTCTCCTAGTTTTTCTTCTGTGTAAAACAAATCATTTATCTATCTTGTGCTACTCAGGAAATTGTTTCTGAGAAATTAATTCACTCTAAGCTAATAAATGTTTAATGTGCTATTTGTATTTTAGTAAAAGATTTTTTTAAGACCAAAAATGGAATCAATCTTTTCAAATGGCAGTAGAGAATGAGTGTTGATAATTAGGGACCTAACTTCTCAATCACATGATAGTTAAGTCTACTGATAATTAAATTCCATTCTATAAATATTTATGATACATTTACTTTGTTAGGAGCTGTGGATATAGGGTCAAGAAGAAAACAAACTGCTCTCAAGATGCTTACATTCTACTGAGATGATAGAAAATGTTCGCAAATAAGAAAATATGTGATAATTAAAAGAGGAAGAAAATATCAACAATTGTGAGTAGGGGGGAGCAGGGGAGAATCAGAGGTTTCCAGGAGGAGAGGGCATTAATTTGAACCTTGAAGAAAAACAAAAATTACAAAAGACAGATCTGAGGAGAAAATGCTTTCCAGGAATGAGGGATTCCACAAAATTCAACAAGTATTTATTGACTGAAATGTTTAAGTCACTGTGTTATGTCCTGGAAATATAATGAGAGAAACAAAATAATACTTGTCTTCAAGAAATTTATATTCTATTTGGATTTTGCACAGTTGCTTGCACATGTTCAGTGTTTAATAAATGACATTGTATGGGATTGGATTAGGTTGGGCTGGATTGGAAGGTATACATGTAAAATGATATAATGTAATTTCAACAGGGGGAGTTCTGATAACTGAGGTGACCAGGAATGCCTAGAATAGCAATTAGCTTCTGGGTTTTAATTTGAAAGAAGCCAGGGATTCTCTGAGTGGGAAGAAGGAGTGAATACATATTAAGAGCATGTAGAAAATAACTGAGTTCTGGGAAAGGCTAGTTGTCCAGTTTGGCTGGATTACAGACTGAATAAAGGGAAATAATATGGAATGAAAAGGTTCAGTCCCTATTCCTATCCTTAAAATGGGAATTATAAGTTGTTACCAGATTATGGAAGGCCTTAAAGGTGAAAATGAGAAGTCTTTATTTTATTCTAGGGGCAATAGGGAATTACTCAAGGTTTTTGTTGTTGTTTGTTTTCTTTTTATCAGGGAAATGACATAATGAGTCTTAAGAGTTTTTATGATCTACCTAAGTATATTGGCACCTACTCTGCAAATCTATAGTCTTAGTAATTTTGGGGGGACACTGAAAATTTAAATGACTTGTTAAAGGTGGTATATCTAGTTTATGTCAGAAGAAGGACTTCCTCTCAAGTTTTCTTAACTCTAAGGTGAGCACTGTACCATGTATACTAAAATATTTTCCTATCCCATAGCAAATATTTTAGCATATGTGTGGAATCCAGATTAATTTCCAGCCTGTACTGGAAAAAAGGCAAAAGGACAAATTCTCCTTGATGGTCCCACTGGGACCCATGATCATATGTATAGTGGATAGTCCACAAGGAGGAGGCTCAGGATGATCTTGCTTCCAATCCTGTCTCTACCATTTAATAGTTTTAATATCCTGGGGAAATCCACTTAACATCTCTGTGTTTAACATCCATTTTGAAGAACCTGGAAGATCATTTGTGAGGCTATACAATAATAGTCCAGATAAATAATGGTGATAGTCTGAAGTGCAACAGGGATGTGAAAATGGTGAAAAGGGGAAAAATTTTTTGTTTGCTCTCCCATTGAGATGCCAGTTATTAGTGGACAAACAAATCAATCAATCTATATGTCTTTACTGAGTACCACTCTGTGTTCAGTACTGTGCTAGGCACTGGATAAGGTTTAACATCCCCCTTTTACATCCTCAGGAGACATAATTTCAAAATCAACAATTGAATAACCTGTAGACCAAAATCAGTCCAATTCAATTTAGCAAACATTGATTAACTGTTTACTAAATAAAATACTCCATGCTAGACAAAGAGGTAATCAAGATGAGGAAACAGTACAGTTCCTGCCTTCCAAGAGTTTACAATCTAACAGATTGTGAAACAAAAGCTTCATTCCCTTTCCTCCCTTTCTCAGTTCCAAATATTTTACATGTATATTTTAAGTGAATTTGATTTTATTATATCTGAGTCCACCTCAATAGTAAATGGTAGTATCTGAGACAATATGCACATGAAAATAATTTTGGATTGTCTGAGGAAGGGGTTCCTAACTTTTTTGGGGGAGGTTCCCTTGTCCATCTGGTGAAGCCTATAGACCCCTTCTCAAAATTTTTAAAAACAGTATTAAAATCTTAATTTTATTGACAAATATTTAGCAAAATATCCCTTAAAATACATACTTGGGCCCTCAGAGATCTGTGGGTCCCAGATACAAAATCCCTGGTCTAAAATAATCAGATTCAAAGGGGTCATAGAATATGTTAAACAGATGATTTTTTAAAAATACTTTCTTTTGGTCTTGAATTTCTCAGTATGCATTTTTTGGTTGTGGACTTAGGTTAAGGATATTTCAGTATGGCAGAGTAAAAGCTAAAAAAATTCTTAATTCCAAGAGTGACATCTAGTGAATAAAGAGAATAATGGTATTCAAGCTTTTTCATTTCTGAATACTGAATGGTAGCTAATTCTCCATAAGGAAGGATATGAGTTATCTTTCTCATAACTTACCCAGTCAGAATCTAGATTTGTTGTGGAATAGGCATCAACCATGTCTATATAATAGCACATCCTGCACTGGAAAAAAGCAAAAGGACAAATTCCCCTTTATAGTCCCACTGGGAGCCATGACCAGATGTCTGTAGAGTATAGTGGATAGTCCACAAGGAAGAGGCTTTGGATGACCTTGGTTCCAATCCTGGAAAAGTCTCCTTAGCATTTCTGTGCCTTGATCTCTAAGATTCAGTTCTAAATCCCTGATCTTATGAATTTATGTCCTATTGCTCAGGTAATCCCATTTTCCCTCCATTGGTTCAAATAATTAAGAGTTGAACATATTAGTAATTATTTTGTGAAAAATAACCTCTCGATATTGATTATATTTCACTATATGACAAAAATCAAGCCTAAGTATATTGTATAGCTAACTGCAGAGGGAAAGCACAGAGAAAAATTGCCTTTGGTAGCTGTAAATATACCCTCACTGCTTTTGGGAAAAGGAAACAAGAGCCATGGAAGTAGGGTATTAGATGTAGGGTAAAGAACACTGTCCTTGAAATAAGACAAATAGGGTTTGAGTCTTCACACAGCTACTTATTATCTCTGTCACCTTGGACAAGTCATCAACTCATTTGGAAAAGGAAAGGGTTAGATAGAATTAAAGTGCCTGAATTCTATGCACCTTTCCTTCAAGGGATAAGGAGTCATACTCAGGATGAATATAGATGGGATGATTGTAATTATAGACACATAGCTGCAGAGGTCTTCTTTTGTAACTATTTTTATGTTTTTATGTTTTATGTTTTATGTATTTTTATGTTTGTTTTCTGTTTTCTTAGTGAGAATGATCTTTTAAAAGAATAAAGAGGATTAGGAACTTTAAAAATCTATAAGAAAGCATCTATGACTAGGAAAAAATTATTTGTATCAAATATCACTGATAAGGGTTTGATATCAGAATATATAAATAATTAACAGAAATATTTAAGACCAAAAGCCAATAGAGAAATAATCAAATGATATGAACAAACCATTCTCAAAGGAATTTCAAATGATTAATAACTCTATAAAATAATTCTCCAAATTATGAATAATAGAAGTATAAATTAAAACATTTGGACTATACAAAAGTATACTTTGGAATACTAACTTTTCTTCTACCTATAATACATTGCCCTGTGAATATCCAATTGGCATGGGTTTAAAACTTAGCTTATTTATCTCTCCCCCTTATACTTGTTCTCCTTTTTTATTTTATAATTTGTATTATCATTTACCTGGTCCTTCATGTCATCCCTCACCTTCACTTCTTATAATCAATCAGTTGCCAACTCCTGCCAATTCTATTTCCACAGCATCTTTCAAATATGTTCTCTTATTTTTATTCCTACTATGCCATTCTTGGATAAGTTTTCCTACCGCCATTCTTGGATAACTTTTCCTTTTAAAGTGCTGTGATAAATTCTTTACAAATATCTCCAATCTCTTTTCTCTCTGTCTCTCATTCATTCTTCACACTGATTGCAGAAAATATCTTTCTTATCCATAGATCTGATTATGTCAGTTCTGTGTTCATAAATCTCCCAATGACTCTATATTGCTTCCCCAGCAAAGTTCAAACTCCTTCAAGTCTCCTTACAAACTGGTACCACCTTTATTTCTTCCATTTGTATGCTATATACCTATTCTAGGATGCTTTCTTTTTACTCATCTTCAGATGACAGTATGGAATAATCTAGGTAGAGTGCTAGACTTAGTATTACTAATACCTAGCTTCAAATTCAGTTTCTAACATTTAATAGGTGGTCTGGAGCAATCATTTAACCTCCTTGAGTTTCAAGTTCTTTATCTATAAAGTAGAAATTTAAAATACCTTTTGTAATTACTTCACAGGTGAGGCTCAAATGAGATAATATAGAGTATATAAAGATCAGTTAGGTGACATAGTAGATAAAATGCCATACTTGGGCTCAGAAAGCTATAAGTTCTAGTTATTATCATTATAATTCTTATCTAGGTAGGTAGATGGCACAATTGATAGTTCTAATCTGGTATAAGACATTGTGTGAATTTAGGCAAGTCATTTAACTTCTGTCTGCCTCAGTTTCCTCATATATAAATATAGACATCATAATAGTATCTAAGCTCAAGATTATTGTGAGAACAAATAAGATAATATTTGTAAAGCTATTGGCATATAGTAGGGGCTTTATAAATGTTCCCTTTCCTCCTCTTCGTAAACTTTAAATGTTTTATAAATTTTAGTTATCATTATTTATTAATTGTCATTTCCTCTAGAAACTTCTATAATGCACTACTCACCCTCATTACTAAAAGTTTGTCTTCCCTCAGATCTTACAGTACTTGTTAGTTAGATTAGTATCTAATCACCCCCAACCATATCATGTCTAATCTGAACTTTGTGTCTCCCTAGCACATATCACAATTCTTCATATTTAGTGGCTGCTTAATAAATGTTTATTATAAGGTGTTTTATCTTTTTGTTGTTGTTTTTTCTTTTGATAGCTTTTTATTTTTTTCCAAAATACATGCAAAGATAGTTTTTAACATTCATCTTTGCAAAATCTTCTGTTCCAAATTTTTCTCCCACTCTTTCCCTTCTCCCCTCTCCTATACAGCAAGCAATGCAATTTCTCTAAACATATTTTATATTCATCATGCTGTACAGGAAAAATCACATCAAAAGGGAAAAATATGACAAAGAAAAAAACAAGCAAACAAGCACTATCACCACAAAAAACCGTGAAAATACTATGCTTTGATCAACATTCAGTCTCCACATTTCTGTCTCTGGATGTTAATGGCATCTATTAGAATTGCCTTGAATCACCTCATTGTTGAAAAGAGCCAAGTCCATCACATAATCTTCTTGTTGCTTGTACAATGTTCTCTTGGTTCTACTCACTTTGCTTAGCATCAGCTCATGTAAGTCTTTCCAGGCTTTTCTGAAATCAGCGTGGTCAACATTTTTTTTAATAAAGCTTTTTATTTACAAAACATATGAGTGACCTTTCAACATTGACCTTTGCAAAAAAACTTTTTTTTCCCAAGCTTTTCCTTTCCTTCCCCCCACCCCCCACCCCTAGATGACAGGTAATCTAATACATGCTAGATAGGATAAATTATATGACAAATACAATACATGTATACATATCTATACAGTTATCTTACTGCACAAGAAACATCAGATCTAGAAAGAGAAGAAGAAAAAAACAACCTAAGAAGGAAAACAAAATGCATGGAAATATTCACAGAAAGCGGTAAAATGTTGTGTTGTGGTTCACTCTCAGTTCCCACAGGCCTCTCTCTGGATGTATATGACTATCTTCATCACAGAACAACTGGTTTGAATCACATCATTGTTGAAGAGAACCATGTCCATCAAAATTGATCATCGTATAGTCCTGTTGCTGTGTATAATGTTCTCCTGGTTCTGCTGATTTCACTCAGCATCAGTTCATGCAAGTCTCTCCAATCCTCTCTGAAATCCTCCTGTTGGTCATTTCTTACAGAACAATAATATTCCATAACATTCATATACCATAATTTATTCAGCCATTCTCCAATTGATGGGCATCTTTTCAATTTCCAGTTTCTTGCCACTACAAAAAGGGCTGCCACAAACATTTTTGCACATGTGGGTCCCTTTCCCTCCTTTAAAATCTCTTTGGGATATAGGCCCATAGAAAC
>JAJPUD010015440.1:0-37402 GCA_023553655.1 Myrmecobius fasciatus
CTGTTTGCTTAGACAAAGAGACTATTAGATCTCCCACACCTGAGAATAAATACAGCATTTGGCTAGCCTATGAGTCATGCTATGGTCATAAGTTTCAATGGGACAAGGGATAGGTAAGCCCAGTTATCTCTGCTGCATATTACTTGTCTTAAATCACCTGCCAGGTTTGCTATTACAATTTCTCAGCTCTAGCAATACATGCTTCATTCAGAAGGGAGAGGAAGAAATAAGGAAATAGGTGCTATCAGGAACTGAAATACCAGGGAGAAACAAGATACCTAATTATGTAGAGATTGATATGTTTGTTTTCCTCCTGCATGCAATATTCTCTCAAGGCTATCTTTAGTCTACTCTGACTTGGGAAGTTGATTTTAAGATCACGTCTGGTTGAATTTATAATTCCCTAATACTTATTTTAAATCCTGCAAGAGCATAATGGCTATTCTGATCTCATCCTGAAGAGAAAGAGGAAGAGAAGTAGTATTTATTAAACACCCACAACTCTGGAGCAATGTACCAAGTTTATAAATATCTCATTTTATCCTTACAGCACCCATGCAATTTAAGTGTCATCCTTTTCCTCAGGACCATCCAGTTAGTAAAAGAATCTGAGACCACATTTGAACTCGGATCTTTTTGACTCCAGTGGCTCTATCCACTGAGAAACCTAGTTTGAATTCTAGGGAATGATTCCTGGAACCACCACAAATTTGTGGATTAAGGAATTTATGTTGTTTTTTTTTCTTCCCCCCACAACAAGTGCTGATGTTCACTGGAGGGACAAGTTGTCAAAAACCAAGTTTCTTGTTCCTTGTTTTAAGCCAAGTCCATTCTACTGATTCCAAAGATAAGGGAAGTGGGTAGTATGTTGATGCGTGGCTTACTCTAGGGAAGAGTGGATTAGGAAATTAATTATCTTTTATGTTGAAGGGAAAGAGAAAGAAGGGGAAGATCAAAAAGGGAGAGGGAGAAATGGGAAAGGAGTAGTAGAAAGAGGAAAAGGAAGAGGAGATGAAGCTTTTAAAGTTTGCAAAGTGCTTTACATAAGATATTTCATTTGAACTCATAAAAACAATTCTTGGAGATAAGTGCTATCACT
The DNA here is from genome assembly GCA_023553655.1 of Myrmecobius fasciatus. Classification (NCBI taxonomy): domain Eukaryota; kingdom Metazoa; phylum Chordata; class Mammalia; order Dasyuromorphia; family Myrmecobiidae; genus Myrmecobius; species Myrmecobius fasciatus. The sequence continues at coordinate 1,100 of JAJPUD010015440.1, forward strand.
ATCCCCATTTTACAGATGAGGAAATTGAAACTGACAAGTTAAAAGACCTGTGCGGGGTCACACAACTAATAAATGTCTGAGGCTCAATTTTAGCTCTGGTTTTCTTAGACTCCAACTCTCTATCCACTGTACTGATGGAGAAGGAGATGTATGAGGAAGGGAAGGGCAGAGAAAGACAAAAAAAAACTTGGAAGAGAGGAAAAGGAAGAGAAGGTACCTAGGGAAAAAATAAGAGAGGGGTGGGGGCAAAGGAGAAATGTGGGAGGCAAAGAAAAAGAGAGGAAGAGAAAAGAAGTGATAAAGGACAGATGGAAGAGGGTAGGAGAAAATGTGAAGGGTATTCTAACGTAGCTTTTCTTTTCTTTCCATACTAGAATGAAACCTGGATACTTAAAAATAATGCTTAAATGATGCTTAAAATAAAAGGAAGGACTCAGTTGGGAGATGACTTAACACACTTTGGTACTGTAATGGAATGAAATATTTCTGGGTTATAAGAAGTAAATGAGTATAAGGAATTCATAAAAACTTGGGAAGAATTGTATAAACTGATACATACAGAAATAAGCAGAACTATAAGAACTATGATTTGTAATAAGGTGAAAGAAAATACAAAAAGACATGTTTCCAGAAGAAAGACTGATGAAACCAACTTCTTGTCATTCAGTAAAGAGATAGGGAACCACAGATTCAGAATAAGGCATCCATTGCCAGACATGGTTGATGTGTTAGGTCTGACGAATTATACTTCTCTATCTTGAGAAGGTAATTGGTGCATGAAAACATTATAAATAAACTCAAGAAGGGCATCAATACTTTTTTAAAAATTTCAACAAGGAAATGTTCTACATTATTACATCCCACCCCAAACTCTAGACTTTACTAGATTTAGGACAAACTAAAGGTTCTTAATTTGGAAAGAGTCTTGATTTGAAAAGCTTAATTTGAAAGTGTCTTAACAAATTTGTAAACAACTACACATAAAAGACATGGTATTTTTTTTTCTAATCAATAATACCTGTACTTCAGTTTTTTTTGTTTTATGAGGAAGTCAACTAAATTCAACAAACAATTTATTAAATACCTACAATGGACAAATTATCTGAATCTGAATGGACATGCACTTTTCAGAGAGAGAGGTGCCCAGGCCAGGCACAAGTTTATTCTGCCTTTACCCTACTATAACCCGATATTTGCATTTTAGGCTGTTTGCCCGGGAGACAGCCTTCTGCTAAGACTCTCACAATTGTATTTCAGTGTTTATCAGTCATTCTTTTTTGTTTGAATGGAACTGTGATCCCAGTTGATGTGCTACTCCCTTCACTGTTACAGACTGCAACTAATCCATACTTCTTCCTATGAAACTTTTGTTCACACTACCCATGTCCCCTTTTCTGAGGAGAGAAAAGTAAGTACACAGAAATGAAGACTTTCTCATAATTTTCTTTGTTTCATAAATTTTTGTGTCCTAAGAATTCATTACCTAATTGTGCACAGCCTACTGATGATTTAATTTCTCTGCACTTAAACTAGGCTTGTTCCTGGAAAGTAGATAAGTAGATACATCTTGGTCACAGGACCTTAACTTTAAAAAAATAGTGAAAATTTCATGCAAGAAAATCTAGGACATTTCTCTGAAAGCTTGTGGAGAAAACTGATGGTAAAGCAATGGGGCATTACATTCAAATAAAGTTGCTAAATTAGTATAATTATACAGAATGGGAATTTTCCTTTGCAAATTATTTGTGTCCATTTTCTATGTAATCCTGCTTTTCCCCAAGCCTGAGGCAGTTTTTCTGAAGGAAATATTTTCACAAGGTGACTTCTGATTGGCTGAGAGTGTGCCAAACTATTAATTTTTTTGTGAGTACAGAAGGGTTAAGAGAAAATGGGTAAAGAGAGAGACACAAGATACAAACTTTTTAATAGATTGGAATCTCTTTCAAGGTTCACATCTGTAGGGAAAAATAGTTCCCATTATATCCCTTGATTTTAAATACCTGTAGTCCTAGACATGGCAGAGAATAGTTTGATGAGAATGTTGTTTCTCCTGGTTTGGTCTTAGATTTTTTATCTTGCTTCCAGTTTCTTGTGTGCTCTTTGGTATATGAAAATTTGTATAACTTCTAATTTCTTTTTTTCCCCTAATTTCTATAATGCAGAGCTTTGCTAGCTATGATTTTAATTTTGTGGTATTTTATGGCATTTTATTTTATTTATACTTTGTATAACCAGCATTAGGTAAAGAAGTACTAAACTGTCCAAGATAAGAACTACGTTTTCCCTTGATATCACACAGATGCTTTTTACTTTGAACTTATCGTACATATCCCATATCTATTCTAAATAGAGAGATTTGCAAGATTTCAGGTAAATAGAATTTCAACATCATTTCCTCCCCCTCACAATGTTCCTCCCCCTCCCTACTCATTGGAACTAGAGGAGAGATCTCTCAACCTCAGCAGTCCTGGATTGCTGACCATCTCCCCAGTTAGCCTATTGGTGATGTTGAAACAGCATTCTTCCTACCCTCTGCAAAGATGGATTAGATTCCAGATCTTGCCTTCCTTGCCACTAATGAGGAATATCATTTTATCTATCTATCATCCATCTATCTATCTCTATATAGATATTACACAGCAAAAAACCACAAACTATATACATATATAAACAGATATGTGTTTATGTGTATGTGTGTATATCTATACAATACATACATATATAGTCATATCTATAAAATGCTTCCATAAATATTATTCTACTATACCTATGGTTTCATTATTATAGAGAACTTCCAGGTAAGAAAACTCCCTACACCAAAGGAAATTTGTACCTTATCACCTTAGAGAATTGCCTGGAGCAGTGGTGGACAGCTAGGTAGCATAGTGGAATAAAGTTAGGTCTGAAGTCATCTTCCTGAGTTCAAATCTAGCCTAGACACTAGCTGTGTGATCCTAGACAAGCCACTTCACCTTATTTGCCTCAGTTTTCTCATCTGTAAAATGAGATGGAGAAGGAATTGACAAGCCACTCCAGTCTCTGCCAAGAAAACCCCAATTAGGATCAGATAGAATCGGACCTGACTGAATAATGACAATGAAGAGAGATATAGTCAAATTCAAATAAGACAGTGACCACTAAACCAAACTTAAAACATACCAGTGAACTCTTAGAAAACCCCGCAATGCCACCATTCTGTCTCATGACATCCCTTTTATATCATTCTACATTAGGAAACAGAATATCTGTATTCATGGATAACACAGTTATGTTGGGCTTTTATTATGTGTACTTATTATATTTGGAGGAATGTAATATGATATATTCAAAGCCATGTAATAATAAGTTGTATTAAAATTGAGTCTCTGACCTGTGTATATCTTTGAAATAAATCTGATTTTCAGGTATGGCTTCCTTCCCAGATCAGAGATCTGAACCTGGAATCAAGAAAATCTGAATTCCATGCCCTGCCCTGATACTTGCTACTTGTGTGACATAAATTCTATGAGCCTTAGTTTCAACATCTGTAAAATATTTGCTATGAGGTTCAAATAAGATAATAGCATGTAAAACACTATATAAACATCAGCTGTTATTATGGACTTTATGGGCCTATAGAGTAGCAGAATTAAAATAAACCATCTATGCAAAAATATTTATTTTGTAACTTCTGCCTCCTTCCTGGTAGCAAGAAATTATTTTTGTTTTAAAATTATGATTTTATTGTTTACAGCCTATTACTACTTGAGTATTTTTTTCTCTATATTCAAATTTGCACTCCACTTATTGCACTAAATTATTTAGCCCCTTTGTACATACCAATTAAATTTTGATGGGACTGTCATTAACCACAATGTAGTATCATGATGCAGGGAACAATTACAGAGTCAGAGAAGAGACTGCTGTCCTTTGGAAAGACTTGCCAGCACATATGAAGGAGAGGATTCTGGGAAATGACGCCACTGCCTTGGCAAATTATCTCCATCTCTCTCATGTCACAAGCAGCATCCAATGAACATAAAGAAAAGGCAGTAGGAGAAGAGAAAGAGGTCAAAACTTGTTTTTATTCTGAAACTGCTCAACTAAAAATCCAAGCCAGCAGCAACTTTTGCATTATGAAACTAGGATTCCCTCCAGAATGCATCTCAATGCTCCTCTCACCCTAGCTAGGGCTGGAATGGCCTTTCTGGATCTTCTTGATTTCATTTCCCTTTCTTTACTAGCTCCTCCTTCCCAACTTCTCACCTGGTCCCTAAAAACAAGGCAAATAGAAAGACTGTGTCCTTAGCTGGGCAGATGAGTACGGCTTGTTCCTTGGTCCTGCTTGAGCCCTGCACTCCACTTTGAATAATGAGACAGTTATTTGGCATACTGCATGGAACATAGGACTGAAAAAGTAGGAAGATCTAAGTGGGCCTTATATGCTTACTAACTGTGTGACCCTAGGTAAGTCACTAAAACCCCCAAATGGAGAGATTAACAGCAACTCCTTCACAGGTTTACTTTAAGGATGGAGTGAGAATGCATCTCTAAGGGGCTTTGTATACACTCAGTGCATTTATACATTAAATAAATGCTATTACTATCATTTTTCATCTTCTTATCAGGTCCCAGATCTATATTGATCCCCAGAGCCTCATTACCTGACTTGCCCATTGCTTGGGGATTATTCTAGTTCTTCAGTCTTGGGGTGCTGCCTTGTTCCCTACTACCTCCACTTCCCTGCCCCCATCCATTCTTCTACATGCCCGAAGCCCGACTGGCAAGGATAATTTACTACTGGATCTAATAGAGCATCCTGCTTCTGATAGCCTGTCTTTGAACCTCACATTACTAGGTGATGCTTGCAGGAACCTAGAGAACTAGGCAGAGAGTCCATTTTACTGCCACATTTATCCAACTGATGGCATATCTCCCTCTTGCTTCCTTCTAAATCCTTAAATTCACACTTTTCTCCAACTTTACTATCAAACAAATCAGGCTCCCAACTTTGTCAGGGACTTCAGGGCCCTCTTCCTTATGTGTGGGCAACATAACTTTTTCAGTGACTTTCAAGGTCAAGTGTGAATACACTACCTTCCAAGGTCTTCCTTTACACTCTATCCTCTGCCATGATCCTTGGGGAATTTAATATTCATGATAATCTGCTTATAACACATCACCCAAATTATCAACTTCCTAAAATGCTAAAACTATGACTTAGATTGCTTACAGTTTCAGGGAATAGAGAGGAGATAGGGATGGTTAGAATTTGGAACTCAAAACTTTAAATAAAAATATAAATTTTTTTTTAATTTCACCAAAATTCCATGCTTTACTCATTTTAGAGATTTAGAGATCCTTGATCTCTGACTCATCCTCTCACTCCTGTCCTTCACACTTTACATATCCAGTCAATTTTCAAGTACTGTCAATTCCCTTTCTATAATATCTCTCATATCTCTATCTTTCACTCTTGTCTACTCCTACTGTAATAGTACAATTAGACCTTCTCATAACAACTTTCCCTATCGTGATTTTGATATACAGAGTGTCAGAATAAGAAATTAAATGGGAATCTGGGAGGTTTGTGGAAGCCACAGATGATATACAAAGACCAGATGATGATACATAAAAAGTTTAGATATTCAAAAATACATAAACTATACATATAATATGATATAACATTAACCCCAAATTTTACAATAAGGTACTGCAAATTTCTCCTAAAAGAAAAATTCAGATTTCTGGTTCAAAGGGAAAACCAAAATGCAGTTTTTCTAGATCACAGGGGCACCAGAGTCCTGGTCTCTGCAATATGGAAGGGATAACTGTATAGACTTTCATTGTGACATGCCTGAATGAAAGTAATAGTCTTCCTATCAGTTCCTTCTAACTCCATGTTTCATTCTTTCAATCCATCCTTTATTCCACTGCCAGAATTCACAGATCCAACCACATCATTCTTGTGTTCAGAAATCTTCAGTGGCTGCTAAGGCTTCCTGATTGAAGATTATCCTCCTCTGCCGGACATTCAAGGCTCCTCTCCATCATCCAGTAATAGCTCATATTTATAGCCCTGAGTCATATTACTCCTTCCAGAAAAATTACAAAAAAACTAGTTTGCTCTTTCCCTCAAAACATGCTCTGCAGTCTCTAAGTATCTGTTATGTACTAGGCACGGAAGATACCAAGAGAAGTAATCAAAGAGCATACATCCTTTTCAAGCCCATTAAGATTTCCTCTATGAAGATTTGCTCCTGATCAGTAATAGTTTCCCCCCCTTCAGCATTTTCTTTGGGATTTTTTTCTAATCCTGTTCTCCAAAGTTGTTTCATCTCCCATCATCATGCCTTTGCATTGTTTTAGAAACCCTCATCACCCCTGACTTTTATAATCCATAGTTCCAGATTGCCTTGCCCCAATTGCTAGTTTCTATCCCTTCCTCCTTCTTTCTCTTTTTCTTCTTCAAATTATCTTGTACTTCTTATATCTCTTACCTTCCCTCTATACACAATAATGTCAGTTTCTCAAGGTATGAATTGGTTAAGTTAAATGGCATTTACAAAATATTGTTCATTTTTTGATTATATGTTTTATATTCCCTCTCTCTTCAGCCAAGAGCACAAAGAAGGAAAGGTTTATGTTTCATCTAAACTTTGGGTCTTTCTTAAGCTCCTAATACAATGCAATACACATGATGGTACATAATATGTTGTTGTAAAACAGCATAAATAGGGGAGAGGGAGAGAGAAGAGGGAAAGAAATTGGAACTTAAAATTTTTTTAAAATGAATGTTAAAATTTTATTACATGTAATTGAGAAAAATAAAATAAAAACCCTAAAATTTTTAAATAGAATTATAAAAACATTTTTTTAAATACAGATAAACAAAGTTTTAAAAATTATTGCTACATTTCTTTTAGTACAGTAGGGACTTGAATGATTTAAGTGGAACAGTGTCCTAAACCATAACATTTTTACATTGTATAGATTTGATTCTGCTATGTTACTTTAATATATTAGGCTGTTCTTGATTGACAGCTTGAAGGTCATTCAGGTCAAACAGGAGAAAGATCATAAATCTTTCAGAAATATGTTTTTCCATCAGAGGAAGAGAGAAAACTATATTAGTGATCAAGAAGAACCAATTATTCAGTGATTTCAATAGCCAGCTCTCCTAAGCACAGATCTGAGCTTTTATTTTTCAAAGCACTATATTCTCTAACCTTTCTAACTACTGTCAAAAACCAAAACTAAAACATAGAAGCAATACATATCAATGGTAAGCAAGTATTAGTCTTAAAAAATAATGTATTCATATAATGTTATATATTATTAATATATAATATACAAATACAGCTAGGGTTTTTTTATTCCTTTAACCACATCCTTTAACCACATTAACACATTAATTTTATATCTAAAAGGAAAACATCTAAATGCAATAATATAAACTTTCCCTGTAAGATTCAGTGAATGGATAACAGGATGTGAGTGAATGACTCCCTAGAAAAGCAAAAGAAAAAAAAGCAACTATAAAACAGTCAAAATCTTATATTTATTAGCTTTCCCCCCACTCATCCTATCCTTAGCTGTGCTTCTGGAGGCATAGAATTACATGAAAACTTTGTCAAAATAAGCCTATGATATATTTACTACCCATGTAGAGGAGGCCAGCTCAGTTTTATTTATCTTTGCTGTATAATATGATGAAACATTGAACACTAAATACAGGGAAGGAGGGAGAGAGGGAAGGATGAAGAGAAGGAAAGGGAGGGGAAGCAAAGGGAAAGGAAAAGGAAGGAAAGAGGGAGAAAGAGAAAAGAGGAAAAAGAAGGAAGGACAGAGGAAGGGAGGGAAAAGTGGTAGAAAGGAAAGAAGGAGGGAGAGAAGGAAGCAAAGAAAAGAAAGAAAAGGAAAGGAGGGAGGGAAGAAAGGAGAAAAGATGGAAAGAAGAAGGGAGGGAAGAGAGGAGGAAAGAAGGAAGGAAGTCATAATTAAATTCGAGTCTTCTCAACTTTGGGCCCAAAGCTCTCTCCATTGTGCCACTAGCAATCTCCTATGACCAATATGGAAGGAAGAGCCATTGATTCTCATTATATAACCCCTACTCTTCTTTGCATATGTAATTAAGCATTATAATATGTAAGCCTTTGTCTCAGTGTCTAGTCAGAACTAGTTCCACACACTGTGACCTTAAAGTATAACTTTTGCTGAAGAGATTTCCAGGCAACTAATGAGTCTCATCCATCTACATGATTGTAAAATTTAAGCCTCTTTATATAAGCTGAGAGACAATCAATATAGAAACTCTTTATTAAATGACTTTGTTTTTTATATGTCTATCCTCATGGACTCCCACTATTGGAGATTCTTATCCTTTCAAAAACTCCTTTCTCTGTCCAATAGGTCCTCTAATAAACCTAACAATATGAATTAAATTTCATTCTTCATTTACTCAATTCATTCCATAAAGAATGAATATTTTCCCTACTTACTCTAACATCCTGGGATTAAGTGGTCTAATCACAGAAAAATGTTTGCACTCAGATTAATCTGATGATCACATTGTTCTACCATTGTTTAAAATGTACTTTTCGTGGATTTTCTAATAATAAATTAAATTGAGGTAAATTTAGACAATTTCTGAAAACTTATTTTATCTCTTACTTAGAGTTCACCCCTTTTACAATGAACTAGCTACCTTTCTAGCGAATATAAATCAGTCCCTTCATTTCAGTGTCAAGAGTACAGTTTCTAAGTATATTAAAAGTTGACAATCTCTCCTTAAGCTTTTCTTCTTCAAGATATGAATTCAAGGTTGGCAAAAAAATTGTTAAAGATAAGCAGATCACAATCAGCCTTTTACACACACACACACACACACACACACACACACACAGTGCATGCCAAGCAAAGCTGGGTAGCAAACATCTGAGTCACTCTTCTGAAATTAATTCCAAATACTGAAATCAACTTTAAAAAAAATTGGCAAATCACTTAAACTCTCTGTTTCTGTTTTCTTTGTCTATAAAAGGAAGCTGCTGACCTTAATGGCCTCTAAGGCCCTTTCTAATTCTGCATCCAGACAGTTGGCTTGAGAATCCCCATAAAACAATGACTGCACTTTCTCCAGCCAGAAAGGAATCATAAATTCTAAAGTAAAAGGAGTCACAGGTTCTAGAGCTCATCTATTACAATCCTCTCACTTCATAGAGGAAAAAACTAAATGGCTCACCCAGTGTCGCACAAAAACTAAATCATGTAGCTAGAACTTGAACTCAGGTCTACTGGAACCAGTCCATTCATCTAACCACAGAACTATAGGACCCTGTAATACAAAGGGAAATCCTGAGGAAGAAATTTCTCATAGAAGTAGCTCTCATAAATATCCTAAGCAAGCAACATCTCCTAGCCCAGAATTCCAAGCCAGTAGCAGCAGAGACTCCCTTGGGGACCCCTATGGCAGCAGTAACAGCAACTTCCCTCCTACAGTCGACATAAAGTTTTGATCGGTAACTTCTTTCCCCCTGCCCCGCTTTGCCTCAGACTGGCCAGACCAGGAGCAGCTGTTTCTTCAAGGGGCTTAACCCCAGAGCAGCAGCAGCTGCTGATGCTGATTTAACAGCCAACATGAGCAAAGCTTGCAGAGCCAGCAAAAGCTGCTCCTGAGACAGAGAACACAGAAGCCTCTCCAATATGGGAGTGCCTTGAGTTGCCAAGAGTGACTTCTCCAGGACCAACAGCAAGACTCCCTACCATCCTGCACTGGAAGCTGAAAATAAGGTTTTCTACACAGCCACTGCCTAGGCCAGAGTATTTACCAAAATGTAACATTTTTAAAAAATTAACCCCAAAGAAAATGGAGCACTTAAATGATCATTTCAGAGCAAAGAGTTATCAATAAACTATCCAAGAAAAGAAAAGTTATAGACAGATGGCTTGATGGAGAAATTTTTCCAAACCTTGAAAGAACAAATCATCTATTACATGAATTGTTTCTAAAAACAGACAGCTGGAATACTACCCAATACTTTTTATGAGGCAAACATGGTCTTGATTTTTAAACCTGTCAAAAGACAAAAAAAAAAAAAAAACCTTATAGATCAATTTTACTAATTAATAGAGTTAATCATGACCAAGTAGGATTTATGCCAGAGATGGAAGGCTAGTTCAATATTAAAAAAACAATTACTATACTAACTCCTATACTAGAAGTATTTTTTGAAAGAAGACCATGTCAATAAGTACAGAAAAGTGTATCATGATTTTAAATTGTTAAAACACTAACAAATAAGAATAAAAAGATTCTTTTCTAATATGATGTAATATGGGGCAGCAGACTCAGCGGGAAGGGGAGCCTATTTGTGACCATGAGTATGGAAAGAAATATATCTGTTATACAATACAATATGTGGGAGAGAGAGATCTTGGGGTAGTGGATAAAAAGCTGTCCTCACAGTAAGGAAGACATGGTTTAAAGAACTAACTTTGACACTGACCATGTGAGCTCTAAGACTATAACTTGAAGAGAAGGAGCCAGCCTGCTCTGATAAAAGGCCCCTTTTCCTGGGAGTTCCCAATGAAATTAAAAGTCTAGTCCCTCACCCTACCCTTATAATGTCTAAATAACACTGGTAAAACCACTTTCCAAACCTTCTTCTATAGAGAACTCAGATCAGAACTTTGCAAGAAATTCTAGTTTCCATCCGCAATTATGCTTGGTTTCAACTTCAGGGAGAATCATAGTTCTTGGTCACTAGTATTTCCAGTTTCCCCTATTAGACAATAAGCTCCTTAAGGGCAAAATTTGTTTTTTTCTTTTGGATTGCCAGTGATTACATAAGCACATAAGTGCTTAATAAATGAATTGATAATATAATACAGAACTATAATATAATGTAGAAACATTCTATATTATTGCATAATATAATAAAAATATAACATTAAATATAAAATAGTTTAAATTGAATTGATATACTGTCAGTGCTCAAAAATGGATACTAAATTTAAAATTAGGTACATTCAACTTTTCAACACAATAGAAAACTGTCCATTACATTCACTTATGGGGCAATAGTAGGAATCACACATATTTAATCTTCCCATTTAGGCACAGACTCTTTTCTCCAAAGTCATAGGGGTGATCACACAGTTTTTGTTTGGTTGGTTTTTTTTGTTTAGGGTAGTTGGAATCCTTTTTAAACTCTACCATCCTGGATTCCTTAGATCACTTCAGGAAACCCAGAAAATAAGATTACCATTGTAATCAGAAAAATATTCATCTGGAGGCCATTTTCTGGGTTTGAAGCTTGATGCCTGAATCCCGGTGATTTAACTGCAACAGAATCTTCCATATTGCCTCAGGCTAGGTTTGAAGCTAATCTATAGGTAGGAAGTGCTAAAGAAATTTTTCTCAAGCAAAAGTTAGTTACAGAATCATGCCATTATTTATTAATCTTTTTTTTTTCCTGAGACAATTGGGGTTAAGTGACTTGCCTAGGGTCACACAGCTAGGGAATGTTAAGTGTCTGAGACAGTTTTGAACTCAGGTCCTCCCGACTTTAGGGCTGGTGTTCTATCCACTGTGCCACCTAGTTGACCATAATAAAGAATCTTTTAAGAGCATACTATCTTTCTGCTTTCATGAAGATCACTAAACGTACTGATTTATTGTTGTTTAATCATTTTTCAGTCAGGTCAAACTTCATGGCCCCATTTGGAGTTTCCTTGGCAAAGATACTTGGAATGGCTTGCCATTTCCTTCTCCAGTTCTTTTTATAAATAAGAAAACTGAGGTAAACAGGATTAAGTGATTTGCCCAGGATCTCACAACTAATGTCTGAGGCGGCATCTGAAGTCAGGAAAATGAGTCTTCCTGATTCCTGCTGCACCATCTAGCTGCCCTTGATCCTGGAGGTATACTGAATAATGAAGATAAATGAGGAAGTTTCCAAAGGTCTTTTGTGTACTAGTATAACTGAGGCTATGGGTTCGTAGGCTGCAAGCATTGTGACCTACTTGTGGTTGCTTCCTCTCCCTCAGGAATGCTGGTTTTACAAGTATCTTGACCATGCATAGAGGGTTTGCACATTGCTTGCTGCAGCCCCCACCTTCAGCTCCCAGCAGCACTGGCTGAGGTGTGATGTGGGGAATCATCTGACCCAAGCACTTCTTGGCCGTCCTCACTGGATTCCCCATTTCCTTTCCTCCACTTTATAATTATGACAGAAACATTTCAGGCAGCACTCTTACAGTTCTGCCCACTTTACCTCAGGAAGATCTCTCTATTTCTCTTCATTTCACCTGTGAGCCCCAAACTATCTTAGACACGTGACTGACAAAGTACAAGTAGAGCACCTGAAATAATTTTAAAGTAAAATTAGATTAAAGACATTTTAAAATCAGCCATAAAAGCTTTGATGCTAGTTTCTGCAAATTTCCATCTACCTCTTTGTTATTGTCTGATCATGTCTGACTGGGACTGATTGGATGAAGCTTTCTCAGGGTGAGACTAAGTCACGTGATTCCTGTTCCCAGAGATGGGACCGTGGCTGGGTATGGGAGAGACCCTGGGAGGGTCACATGATCTCTGGAAGGTCAGGCCCTGGGTTACAGGAAGTGACGTGACCTGTGGGAAGCAGACAACATTGGTGACCATTGATCAAGAATAGTTCCGTCCTTTTGTCCTATCCAATGAAAAGCTTGGGTCTTTTCCTATTTAACCAGCTGGTCTACTTTTGGCTGTTTGGGTTCAGGATCACATGGTGGAAGCTGAGATGCTTCCCCGGTGTGCTGGGCCTCTCCCTGCAGGGAGTAAATAAATGTTTTCTCTTTGTACCTGAAGATGTCTATGAGTAGTTAATTTGGGAAAGGGGGTCTAGCAGCGTTCCACACACATCCAACTCTTCATGACTTCATTTGAGAGTTTTTAAACAAGATACTAGAGTGGTTTATCATTTTCTTCTCCAGTTCATTTACCGAACAAACAGAGCTGAATGACTTGCTCATGGTCACACAGCTACTGTGTCTGAAATCAAATTTGAACTTAGCTGTTTTTCCCAGCCACCTATTCAAATTCCCTTAATTAATTAATCCTACTTGTTCCCAAGTTATAGCAGTAATGTTACATTTTCAAAGATTTTTTCAGTTTTATTTGGAAGTTTCACTTCAGTAGCGTTACAGTACTTGTGGAAGTCAGTCAAGAAGAAATGATTTTGAATCCTGTCTCTGACACATAATGACTGTGTGACTGAAGTCGCTGAATATTCTCCCTAGAAAATGCTATTCTGCTTTGGCAGAGGGAATTTCCTCATCCAGAATTTCTTTTATCAACACATTTACAATTCTGACCCTAAATGACAAACAACATGATTTCCTACCATTTTCCCACCACTAGGTAAAAGAATTTAGCCACATTACGGGTTAAACAGACATTTGTGGCCTGGCCTGGTAATCTAACCACCATCTATAACGTGGTTTCTGTGGGAAACCATGGTAGAACATTTTCACAAACAAGTAATCTATAAATAAACTTTGGGAACTCAATTCATTTCTAAGATGAGAACCTCTGTAGTCATTTAGAAATCTGCCTCTCAAAAAAAAAAAAAAGTCACAACCCCCAAGATGTGATTGACTTTGCCTTTTAGATGCAAAAGACAGCCATAAAACAATCCCGTTGGATCTGAAGAATATATAGGTGTTTTGTGACTTGGGGAGGAAACTACTTGGGACAGCCTAAGAGATCTGTGGAAACAGAGGTCCTTTTAGCACCATTCACAAAGATCTATAGTGAAATCTTTTCATATTGTGCTGTACACTTGAAAATATTCTTTTTGTTGTATAATTTTAAGTTTAAAATGAATTAAAGGGGCAGCTAGGTGGCGCAGTGTATTGAGCCCTAAAGTCAGGACCTGAGTTCAAATCTGGTCTCAGACACTTAACATTCCCTAGCTGTGTGACCCTGGGCAAGTCACTTAATGCCAACTGTCTCAGCAAAAAATAAATAAATAAAATAATAAAATAATAAAAAAATTAAATTAAATTAAAAAGAAACAAAAAGACCTAAAACCTCAAAATGATCAGAAAAACAGATTATAGTGATATAAATGCTCAAACTGGTTCAAACCAGAACTCTGGGCAGTGGGCAGGGTAGCAAAGCTAACAAAACAATGAATTTACAACATTTTGAAATTATTTGGGAACTAACATAGTATTTCATTAATAAAAATGATACTAAAGATAACATTACCATTTGTCTTTCAACTACACCCTGGGGACTACTGAAACATTATGTGCAACTCACCGCTGAAACTTCCTGTATTAGAATATGAACTCCATGAGAGCAGAAACTATCCTTCTGTCTATGTCACCATTACCATGTTGTTACACATGGTAAGTGCTTAATAAATAATTTTGTATGAATTCATTCATTGAAAGAAAGAAACAAGCATTTATTAAATGTCCACTGGGTGCCAGGTACTGGATTAAGATGGTACTTAAAAGCCAAAAGAAAAAGTATCAATTCCTAGTTTAAAGGAATTTTAATACTTTAATAGTATCTTACAGATACATACATATATACATGTGTATACACATGTATTGTGTCAAAAACTTAAAGAAACATTTCATTTGATCCTTAGCATAGAGTTTGAGCTATATTTACAAGCTATGAACCAATTTATTTAATATTTTAAACCTTCTTTCAATACTTTAATAGCTTTTAAACCTTCATTTGTGAAATGGGGAGGATACTTATACAAGAGAGCTATTTTGAGGGGAATGTTTCCTAGACTTTAAAATTCAATAGAAACATAAGTTATTATTGCTATTATTTGGATTCAGAGAAAAGTATGCCTATCATAAACAATATGTTTATGTTCCAGAAGCATTTTATTGCTTGGCAAAAAGATCCTTTAATAAATGTAAATAAGTAATCAAGTTACCACCAGCTCCAAGAAGAGGATAAAGATCACAAAACAAGGTTTTAGTGTGTCAGCAAGCTACAGTAATTTCCAGCTACCAAGACTGTCTACACAAAGGTATTAACCTGGAGGCCAAGAGGATCCATGAAGAGATTCCCGAGAATTTGGATAAGAAAAAAAAATTATATCTTTATTTCCACCAACTATACTTCTTTCAATTATTTTAAAACATTTTTTCACTTAATAGCAGTTTAAAAAATATTTTATGTTATATGTTAATGTTTTTAACATTTACTTTTATAACATTCTGATTACCTTTTTTTCTCCCTTTCTCCCCTACTCGCATGACAGCAAGCAATCTGATATAGATAGGTTATACATGTACTACTATATTAAACATTTTCCCATATTATCATACCATGAAAGAAGAATCAGAACAAAATGCAAAAGCCATGAGAAAGGGAAAAAAGTGAAAATAGCATGTTTTAATCTGCATTCAAACTCCATAGTTCTTTCTCTGGATATAGATAGCATTTTCCATCATGAGTCTTGGAATTATCTTAGAAAAACCCAGGTATTCAAGCTACTACATACATGTACACGTTAAGAACTGGTGAATAGAAAATAATTAGTTTCTAGTCCCTGCCATATGATTCAAGAATTATGGTCAAGAATCACAGAATTTTAGACTTTTAAAAAAAACTTACTGCTATTCTATCCAGCCCCCTCTTATTTTATAGTTAAAACTCAAGAGTGTCTGATCAACTCAAGGTTACATGGACAATTTAAAGGTCAGAGGGTCAAAGACTCCAGAAGTCATTTACTCTAGCCCACTCATTTTGCAGAGGAGGAACTGAGATTTAAGCAGATTAAATGGCCTGCCCAAGGTCATCCAAAACTAAAAGATTTAACCATGGGATCTTAGATCTTCTGCCTCTTCTACTGATTAGAACTACTTGGAAAAGGTCATCAAGGGAATGCTATACTTGGAGTCAGGCAAGATTTGGGTTCAACTGGAAATTGAGTGGATGCCCCTTGGCTGGGGAATGGCTGAATAAATTATGAAATATGAATGTAATGGAATATTATTGTTCTATAGGAAATAATGATCAGGTTGATTTCAGAAAAGCCTGGAAGATTTACACGATGCCAAGTGAAGTGAGCAGAACCAAGAGGAGATTGTACACAGAAACAGCAAGATTATGTGATGATCAACTGTGAAGGACTTGGCTTTTTTCAACAATGTGATGATTCAAGGCAATTCCAATAGACTTGGGATGGACGGAGAAAAGAGGGAGAAAAATTTGGAACACAAGGTTTTGCAAAAGTGAATTTTGAAAACTATCTTTGCATGTATTTGGAATTAAAATTTAAAAAAAGATTTGGGTTCAAATAGATACACCATTTACATCTGTATCTCTATACATATGTGCATATTTATACAGACATATATGTTAAAGATACTTCTGTATCTATATTTGAATGGGGGTAGCTAGATGACATGGTGGATAGAGTGCTGGGCCTAGAAGTCTAGAAAACTCATCTTCCTGAGTTCAAAGCTGGCTTCAGACACAGATTAGCTGTGTGACCTTGATCAAGTCACTTAAGACTGTTTGCTTTAGTTTCCTCATCTATAAAATGTTCTAGAGAAGAACTACTCCATCTCTTTGCCAACCTCAAATGGGAAAACAAAGAGTTGGACACAGCTGAAAATGACTGAACAAATATAAATATAAAATAGACTGATACCTATTGGTCATTTTCATAGATAAAGCCATAGAGTAGATGCCAAGGAGATAAGAGAGAATGGAGATGATGGCCAAAGAAATAATAACAACTCATTGAAAAAGATGGGAAAGACCATTAAACTCAACAATTAGGAGGCTGGGAGAATGGTTTTGTTTAGTGGTAGGCTCAGAAGAGAGATTATAAATTTCTTAAATGAATGGAGACAAAGTGAATGCTAATATTAGCTATTCTCCCTTTCTTTCATCTTTATTTTATGGAATAAAACAAGCATTTCTAAAACATAGTAAAATAAAAAAGATGATTGCACATGAAATTGCAAATCTATTGTGTACAACTTACTAATCCTTTTAAATATATAATAATCACATAAATTTCTTTTTTTCTTTTTTCCTTCCTCCTCCTTAGCCTACAAATGGCTACCATCAGATACAAATAGGTGGGTATATATAATATTATTCTATACATACTTCTATTTATCAGTTCTTTCTCTGGCTGCAGAGAGCTTTTTTCTTATGCCAATCCACAATATATTGAAACCCCAAAAAGGAAAGTCAAGATGTAGAAGGAATAACTATACAATGTTCTCTTGGTTCTGCTCATTTCACTCTTCATGATTTCATGCAAGGGTTTCCATGGGCTTTTTTTTTGTTTGTTTGTTTTTTAATCAATGAGCTCATCATTTCTTAAAGCACAGTAGTCTTACATCACAAAAAATACCACAATTTGTTCAACCATTCCCCAATTGATGGGTATCCCTGCAATTTCCAGTTCTTTGTCACCCCAAAGAGACAACTATTCTTTCAAAAAGAGAAATGAGAAGACTAGAAGAGAAATGCAAGATATGATACTGTAAAGATTGGGAGAATTTTTTTGTCTTTAGGACAGTAGAGATGGTAAGGACATTTATAGGGCAGAGTGATGAAAACAGAGGATAATAAAGCAGTGAAACAGAAAGAATAAAAAAGGATGAGATTTAAAAAAAATAATAAATTAGCATTGGAAGGGAAATAAACTTCTTTAGCAATAGAAGTAAAACAAGAATGAGTAAAAATACCAAGAAGTTAATGGAGTTCACTGTTACCGTGGATAGGAAAAGTGAAGTAATCTGCTGAGAGTGAAGCTGAGGGTCAGAGAAAGTAATATTATATCATTATATAATAATTATTAATTAATTTCTGGTCCATCCTTTTCTTTCTATTTTCAGGAACCCACTTCTGAAAAGGTCAGTCAGTCTCTGATGGTTGTATTTGAATCAAATAATCTCCCAACCTCCAGGCATCTACCTGGGCAGGGACCCTTAAAAAAAAGCCAGCTTCAGTTAGATCTTCTTGTCTTGGATCTTCTTAATCTCAGAAAGGAGATAACTAGCCAGTAAGGTCTGGATAGAAATGGATTTTCCTGCCCAGATGCCTTGAAGCAGCTGAGTCTGCTGATCAAGCCAAGTTTCACCAATGTCCATCAATCAGGGCTGAATTTCACTTGTTAGTTCCCTGACAGAAGGTACACAACTGATTTAAGATGTTTTGATTTTTGTTGGTATCTTTGATTACCAAGAGAAACCCCCAATCATAAATTTATTGATTATTGGCTAGACTAATTAACAAACTGATTATTAATTACCTAGAAATTCAGTCTGTGAGAATTTTCATTTGCCACAGGATAAAGAGGGGAAAATTAAGGTGAGAACATAGGAAAGGGCAAAATTTGGTAACATTGGCTATTGGGGACTTTTATTAGGAGTCAAGGAAAAAAGTAAATTACTGATGGACTAGATGAGGTTGCCATTTGCTTCTTTGGTTTTTGGAGGAAAACTAGCAATTTCACACATGTATGGAAGACCTAGTATGGAGATTCCCTTTGCTACCATCATTCAACAACTCATTTAGGTAGGACATTATAGTTGACCTCGTAAACAGCACAGTTTTGTGACTTTCTCCAGCAATGAATACCTAGTCACTTAGGAATAGAAGGTAAAACAATGGTATTTCCTTAGGGATGGCAGATTGTTAAAGACAGGGTAGGAACTCAAGAGAGTCAGACTCTATGGTGATAGCTAAGCTCATATTTGAAATTCTAAAAATCCTTTGGCCCTCTTCAAATCTCTTTCCTTCAGATTGCTAATGTGAGAGGCTGAGAAAGTGGCAAGTGCATTAGGAATCAATTTCAGTTTATCTGAGTACATCAGCTTTCCCTCTTTTTCAATTACCCTGTTATGACAAAGCCATTCTACATTTCCCCTAAATTAAATGTTTTCTAATACATTGTAAGTCTTGCAAGAACCTGAATACCCTTGAATAATTTAGAACTCAGACTATGGCAAAGTTAATTTTACATTATCATATTGATCTGCCATCTTCATACTGGTAAATAGTCCTTTCTTGAACACTCAATGATAAATTTCACATAGTGGAAGGAGTTGTGAAACGTATTAACACTAGTTATGCTTCTATCCATTCACATTCTCTTTCTAAGGCAAAATGGAATTATTTCTGAATATGGGATTCTTCAAAGATATTTATTCTTATTGAAAAAGGCTGTGAACTACATGTTTCTTCTCACCCTCTGCCTTCAATTAAGGCAGGAAAAACTGAACACTAATCAACCAAATATTTATTAAGTCACTGCTATTTGCCAGGTACTATACTGGACACTGGAGATAAAAAAAAAAAAAAAGACAAAATGAAAAAAGTTCCTGCTCTTAAGAAGCCTGCATGTTATCAGTATGTAAAATATTTAAATAAGTATTCATTAAGTGCTTACTGTGTACCAAGCACTGTGCTAAGGATTAGGGATACAAATACAAGCAGAAACAAAGATGATGTCTGCCCTCAATAAGTTTACATTCTAATGGAAGACTATAACTCAAAAAAGCTAGCTGAACTGAGGGAATAAAAAGAGAGAAGGTATACACCCAGCAGCATGGTATCCAAAGTCAGAAACCAGGAAGAAAATGAAAGTTGGCCAAACTGGAACCCTGCCCAAAAATGGAGGCCCAGGAGAAATTCATTAATGGGAGAGGTAGGGCATGATGGAGAAATGTTCCATGGTGAGAAAGGGGTGAGGTAATGGATATTCCAAGGTGAGAAGGCCCCAGGTGGGAAGTTCCAGGGTAATACTGTAACTGGAGCATAGTAATAAAGAATGTCAAAACAGAACCATAATGCATACAGTATTTTGTATGTAAACCTACACACACAATAAACATAATATAAATTCTGGCATGGGAGGGCATCAGCAGCTGAGGGATCAGGAAGTTAGGTTTTAGTTAGGTTCTGAAGGAAACAAGGAATTCTAAAAATTGAAAGTGAGAAAAAAGGGCATCTTAGGGATGAAAGATGTCTATGAGTTGTAGAAGGTAGATGATAGGGTCTAGGGAGGATTTTTTAAGGATCAGAGAGATTGGTTGTATTGAACTTAAAGATTAGAGTGAGAAAGTATATGACTGTAGGGATAATATTTTGAGCACAATAGGAGGAGGTGGGACCAAGGGACCCTTTATCAATTTCCTTATCAAAGGACTGGAATAAAGGAGAAAAGAATGAAGGATGTCAATGAGGGTTTGAGATGTGAAGAAGGAAAAAGGAGCCTCTCACCTTTTTGCATAATAGGTGGTTAATAAATGTTTGCTAACTTGAATCAAGGAAATAAAAAATTGGTATCATATTAGGTTAATAAAGTTCAGATTCCAAAAGATAATACCACCAAAGTATACAACTTGCCAAAAGAAATGAAGTCCCTATTTAGGCAAGCTCTGATTAGATCTTAAGATTACCATTACTCTTGTCAGCACTGTTCTCAAAAGTATGGGGACATTCTATAATTGGCTTTATTTAAAATACCATCTCTTCTACAGGACTCAAAAGTTTTGTGGGTTAGGTTGTTTTTTTGTTTTGTTTTTGATGGAAGCTTTGGCCACTGAATTGATGGGCTTCCCAAGATAGGAGCTGGCAGACATTTGCTTTGTGCAAACTGTGGTGGCTCTCCTGAGAAGATTTTTTTCCAATTTTTCAATTTGGTCAAAATGGAGTTCTCTGCCCTGCCAAAAACTGGTATTCCCCCATGAAGTGGTAGGGCCTTAAGAGAATCAAATAATTAAAAGGGAAGTAAAAAAGCAGGGAACATGTCTAAAGTTTGCATGGCTAATTTTTTAAAAAACATTGCTATACATGACCAACAGGGTTCCACTAATTTAAATTCAATATCAGGACGGACCTAAGTTTTAGTGAATGGCAGTGTTCAAAGTGTGAAATTGTCTTTCAACAACTACTTCTCCTCTAAACAGCCAAAGTTAAAAAAAAAACGAGGGAAGGGGCCAATCACATTGAAACGGACAAAGGGGCCCTGTTTCTAAGTATAAATGAAATACAGCTGTTTTACAGCTGTGCTACCTTTCCTCAATAAAGGAAAGCTCAACACAGAATGAAACCCAATAATGCTTTCACCACTACGGCTCTGATGTTAAGGAATTTGGTGTGTCCATGAGGGTTCCCACATCCAGGGGACAAGCTATTTGTTCCTGATACCTCCTGAATTCTATTTTTAGATTCCCATTACTGTGTGGCTTAGCAGAGATTGAATTTTACTATAAACATATAAACACCCGTCTTCTCTATCTTTGCTGTTTTCCATATTAAAGAGAACTGTGTTTAATACATTTCTTGTATCACTCTAAAACTTCAAAGATGAAGATGTTTCTCTGGTTTCAGATTAAATTTGGTCTCTCCATCGGCTTCAAGATTTATATCTCTTTGGTCTAATAATGCTCATGATAGCTAGGCTTTCCTATAAGATACTTGAGACTTCCTGGATGAGGTGGTACATAATTTAGAGATAAGATATTTAGCCTTGTTGGATATATAACCTAAAACCAATCTCTTAAAGAAACAAAAACAAAAGCAGCTTACAATGCCAAACTGGACATTTTCTTGATGCCCTTAAGATTTCTCAGCCATTAATTTGTAATATTAATTTTCATTTCTCAAACAAGTTTTATGACACAGGCTTGGATTTATAATGCCTATCATTTTGTGCTTCATTCCCTTCTTGAAGAATTTATCATTTATCATAAGTCTATTAATGTCCAGAGCTTGGGGGAATAGAGAAGAAGGACTATAAGAAAAAAAAGTATTGGGGAAGACTTGGAACACAAAGATAGACTTAATCATCCTTGCCTTTGTAAAGCTAACAAGGTAACAGGAAGAATTCAACCCATGTACAAATAGGCAATAAACAAACAAATAAAAAATCCCATCCCAATAAATAAACACATATAGAAATAAACAGATTAGGAGTAAAAAAATAGTAGAGTGAGATGGAACATTATTGAAAATTGTTGATCCTTTCATCTGGAAGTATCTATTCAAAGATTATGTAGACCCCAGCAGCTGGACCACAGTAGTTGCTCCTTTACAATAGGACAGAAATTTTGT
Organism: Myrmecobius fasciatus; assembly: GCA_023553655.1. Taxonomy (NCBI): domain Eukaryota; kingdom Metazoa; phylum Chordata; class Mammalia; order Dasyuromorphia; family Myrmecobiidae; genus Myrmecobius; species Myrmecobius fasciatus. The sequence goes on from JAJPUD010015440.1 coordinate 23,184, forward strand.
TTTGTTTTACTTTTAACTACATTTTATAGAAAACTGAACATTCTTTTTTTTCATTTTATTAAAGCTTTTTATTTGGAAAACTGAACATTCTTGGGATGGTGGGGGAGAGAGAAATAAAAGGATATTCCAAAAACATTTTTTTAAATCCTAAAAAGTTTTAAGATGGTGGGAGAGGGAAATGCACACATATTGGGGGATTTACTATTTTGGAAGATAACAGAAAAGATGCTAAAAAAAGGATAACCATTCTGGTGTGAATTAACAACAGTACAGCTGTTGTAGTCCAAACAAAGCTGTGAAGCAATAGTAAGAATACAACCTATCAAAACTCAGAGTTCAAATTTCTTCTGCACTGTATTTGGTCAGGCCCATGATAGTAATGTAAAGAAGGCTGATTAGAATTCTAGCTTTGATACTTAATAGCTTTATAACTATGGGCAAACCACTCAGTCTGAGACTGAGTTTCCATTTCTACTAAACAGGGATAATGATACTTGCCCCACCATAAAAATCATGGATTGTTATGAGCAAAACTTTTGTAAACCCTAAGTCGAAATAGCTGTTATTCCATTATTATTGTGAGTTATTATCCTAAGCATACAATTCTGTATGACTTAATTAAAGAACTTGGGGAATTAGCAGTACTTCATAAAATGGGCATAAAGACAAGGGGAAAAGGGGAACAATAAGCCCAACAAAGAAAAGTATTCTATATCATGCATATTTTATTCTTTCTCCACAAAGGACCAAACTAGAAGAAATTCCCTAAGTTGTGGCAAGAGATATTTGGATTAGACATTAGGAAGAATTCCTTGACTTGTCAGGACTATTCAACATTGGAATGCTATGGCATCAAAAGAAGAGGCGATGAGCAGAAACTAGGCACTTACCCACACCTAATGCCATATACCAAGATAAGGTCGAAATGGATTTATGATTTAGACATAAAGAGTGATATTATAAGCATATTAGAAGAAGAAATGATAGTTTACCTCTCAGATCTGTGGAGAAGGAAGGAATTTGTGACCAAAGAAGAACTAGAGTTCATTATTGAACATAAAATAGATAATTTTGATTATATTAAGTTAAAAAGTTTTTGTACAAACAAACCCAGTGCAGACAAGATTAGAAGGAAAGCAATAAACTGGGAAAATGTTTTTTACATTCAAGGGTTCTGATAAAGGTCTCATTTCTAAAATATAGAGAGAATTGACTCAAATTTATAAGAATTCAAACCATTCTCCAATTAATAAATGGTCAAAGGATATGAACAAATAATTCTCAGATGAAGAATGAAACCATTTCTAGTCATATGAAAAGGTGCTCTAAATCACTATTGATCAGAGAAATGCAAATTAAGACAACTCTGAGGTACCACTACACACCTGTCAGATTGGCTAAAATGACAGGAAAAGATAATGACGAATGTTGGAGGGGATGTGGGAAGGCTGGGACACTGATACATTGTTGGTGGAACTGTAAATGAATCCAACCATTCTGGAGAGCAATTTGGAGGTGTGCCTAAAAAGTTATCAAACTCTGCACACCCTTTGACCCAGCAGTATTTCTGTTGGGCCTATATCCCAAATAGATCTTAGAGGAAGGAAAGGGTCCCACATGTGCAAAAACATTTGTGGCAGCCCTTTTTGTAGTGGCTAGAAACTGGAAACTGAATGGATGCCCATCAATTGGAGAGTGGCTGAATAAATTATGGTATATGAATGTTATGGAATATTATTGTTCTGTAAGAAACGACCAGCAGGATGATTTCAGAGAGGCCTGGAGAGACTTACATGAACTGATGCTGAGTGAAATGAGCAGAACCAGGAGATCATTATACATGGCAACAACAATACTACATGATGATCAATTCTGAAGGACATGGCTCTCTTCAACAATGAGATGTTTCAAAACAGTTCCAGTTGTTCAGTGATGAAGAGAGCCATCTTCACCCAGAGAGAGGACTGTGGGAATTGAGGGTGGATCACAACATAACATTTTCAATCTTTTTGCTGTTGTTTGCTTGCATTTGTTTTTTTTTCCTTTTTTTCCTTTTTGATCTGATTTTTCTTATAACACAAGATAATTATATAAATGTGTATTAATATATTGGATTTGACATGTTTTTAACATGTTTAACATATATTGGATTACTTGCCATCTAGGGGAGGGGGTGGGGGAAGAGGGGAGAAATTTGGAACACAAGATTTTGCAAGGATCGATGTTGAAAAATTATCCATGCATATGTTTTGAGAATAAAAAGTTTTAATAATAATAATAAAAAGAGGCCATGGAATTTTCTTTTCTGGAGATCTTTCAATATATGGTTGATTTCCCCCGGGATAACTGTATTCATGCAGCTTTTGATTTGATTCTGTCATCATTCAATTTTTTAAGCATTATTTTGTTCAAATGATCCTACTATGTTGAGTTTTCAAGCTTTTGGTAATCTTTTTTGTCATGACTAGAATCACAGATCTAGAACTAGAAAAGACCTCAAGAGTACGCTATCTAATGGAGGCCCAGAAAAGTTAGGTAAAAATGCTCATTTTTTACAGGTAGTAAAAGAACCAGGATGTGAAACAGGACCTCTGAATCCAAATCTCACATTTTTGCACCATATTGCACCACACTACTCTTCCTGGACATCTCACTGGAGTCTTATTTTAAATTCCCTATAAGAGAGAAAGAAAGACCGACTTTTAAACAGTATTGTCCTTTGGCTTTTAAAGATATTATCAAAAAAGGCTGCATTTTCATAACTATAAGCTTAACCAGAGTATAATGACTTGCTTTGCTCTCTGACCCTCCATCCCTGCTTAAGGTTCACAGTCTCTGAAATCCAATCTAAAAACTAGAGGTCTGTCTGTTGCCTGTCTTTACTATATGACCAGCCCAGAATTCCTTTCCACAACAAATCATCTACAGTACATTCACCACCCTTGACCTTTTATGGAGCTCTTTATGGTTGTGAGATCATACAAGAAAGTCATTCACTTTTTGCAATCCTTTTTTTTTTCTTTTTTGAGTAACTGATGCCTTCTCTTTCTTTGCTCTTCATTACTGACCAGCATTCCATGATGGCACAACTACATCAAATTGAATATTTCTGCCCATGGGTTTAAAATCTGGGGACTGGATCAAATAATCTTGACAATTTATTTTAGCTTTAGAGTCTGAGTTTATGTTCTTACTTTCAAGAGAGTAACAGTTATTATTTGACCTCACTAGCTATATTATTTAACTTATATAACTCTAGCATGAGATTTATTCATTGTACTTTGATTTCCATTCGACATGTCATAGCTAGACAGCTGCCAATAATGACAACTTTTATTTTATTTATTTATTTGTAAAGAATTGCCAGGTGATGAACCCCTTTTACTAATGCAGGTTGGCACCTTCTCTGAAACTTATAACCTTAAAGAATTACTTAGAGGTTAAGTAACTTGCCCAGTATGTACTTGAGGCAGGATCTGAATCCAAGTCTTCCTAACACCCAGATTGGTTTGCCATTCACTAAGACACACACAAACACACATACACACACACTCCTTATATTTTTGACCATTTATGGCAGTTTGGCTGGATCATGGAAAAATAGGTTGGAAATAAATTGTAGGACAGAGAGATGATTGGAACCATGCTTGAGGAATATTAATTTGGCAGTTCTGTGGAAGTTGAATCAGAAGGAAGAAGAGATTAGAGGAAAGGAGATTAATCAGAATATTCTTGCAATTGGCCAGACCCAGAGATGACTGATAACATGACTGAAACCTTATAACCAAATCACTATATGCAGACCTAACAGCCCCAGCCTCATAGTTCAGTAGAAAAGTTAAAACTGCAGATCTTCCTTATCTTTGTAATGAAAATGGTCCTACTAACCATATACTGTTATGTTTTGAAAACTCGGAAGTGTAAACAGCAATGACAACAAGAGCCAGGACTTTTTGTCCAGATCTTTCATAAACCAGGGAGAATGCCAAAGACTGCTATAGATTGTTGGCAGCTGAAGCTGATATCTTAGCATTTAGTCTATAGAACTGATTTACTGATCCCAAGGGCTCCTGAATCAAATGGGTTCCAATTCATTATAGCACTCCAAGAAAAGGGCTACATTTTAGTGTTTTTTAGAGTAAATCTCCTCTTGGCTCTTGACAAATGGAGCATAATTAACTTTAAATTCAGAGGGTGGTTTTCTATCATTTCCTCTCATAAAACTTTTTGGGGAAATCTAGGTCATTTATAGTCTGCTACTTTATTTACAGTGAGTGATTAGTCAATTTTGATTTTAGCTGCAGGTGAACTCCCTAAGAAAGTTTTCTTAACAGTCAGGAAACTTCCCAGTTATGCCATGCCAACTTGAAGTAGTTTTCAAAAAACCTTCAATTGTCAAAGATTTCATATTAACTCATGAATTTTACATTAATTATCCCCTTAGCATATACAATAACAAAGGTGGGGGGGATTGATTAGAATATCCCAAGCCAGTTGATGTAATCACAGAAAGTAATAAATAGGTGACAGACACCTTAAGTAAGATTTTAAAAGAAAAGGAAAGAAAGGCTTACATTCTTTTTATCCTCTTTATAAGGAATAAAAAAGACATTCAGAGTAGATGGTATTAGAAATTAGCTTGCCATTGTCGTCTGGCTGGAAAATGGTTCACACTCATAGTGTCCTGTAAAAAGCAAACTTGACATCTATGGAGACAGTTGAAGTAACTCCAAAGAGCGTGATTCCCTGGTAGTAGAAAGAAGAACCCAGTTCTTGAGATCCATCTTTGCTCCTCCCCTTGCACCCATAACAAAGAACAGCAGAAAGGGGAGGGGGAATCTCTCTCTCCTCAGGCTCTCCAAGGCATGGTGTCTTACAGTATAGTGTTTAATAGGAAGTCCAGTACTAATTGGGAATTAGGAAAGAAAAAGAGTCAGGGAAGCTCTCAAGAGTTGATGATCCTTGGCTGTAGAAAATAGAGCCAGGTATGGATTAAAGGAAGAATTAGCTCTGAAAGTCAGGGAAGCAAGAAGGCCTGTTTAAGAGAAATATCACACCCATTTTTGGAGGACACCACAAGATGAGAAAAGGACATCAGGGTTATTTAGGACCAGAGTCTGAACTGCCTTGATCACATATGTGTGCTTTTTTCCCCAGAGTATCATATGTGTATTCATGTATAGGATACATATATACACACATATGTAGATATGGATATGTGTGAATTTATGTATATGTACATACATACATATATAAAATATCAAAATTCCCATTAATACTGTGTGTATGTCCCAGGTTTATTAGGGAAATGTTTTTGTAGCTAACTTTTCTTCTAAGGCCATCTTGGTAAAAGCCTTCCTTCAACTGATACAAGGCTAATTTAATGGTAGAATGAACACTGGATTTTCAAAGAAGACCTGAGTTCAAATCCTGACTGCCACCCATGTGAACTGAAGTTAAATCACTTCATCTCTCTTGGGGAGTTTTTTCATCTGTAAAATGAAGAGTTAACCTAAAATAGTCTCTAAGGTCCCTTCCTTCCAGTTCTAAATCCTGTGTCTTGTCTAAGGAGCCAAAGGGAAAAGTAGATTTCCTGGCTCATTATTATTTCCACTAAAACTACTAGAGCTGTATCTATTGTTCACTATTCATAAACATCTGCCCTGAACAAATGCACTCAAAATTATGCTTCTAGAAAATCCTCTGGTGCCTTCAATTCCTTTGAAAACCAAATAAAATGGAAATGAAAATTGAACCAGAAAGTATATTACATTTTTTAAAAAATGGCCCTTTGCCTGATTTCCATTACTCTCATCCTGATCTATTTTAGGTCTTGAACATAAAAGATTTATTCTCTATGAAAAAAAAGGAAAAAGGTTGAAATGGTATGAAGTATTGGGACTTTCTGAAAGTATCAAATATAGAGATACCTAGGGATACACTGGTAAATGGTTAATTATCAGTTGTCTTAGGAGGAAAAAAATACTCTTAATACTTGTAAATTTCATCTGTATAATTAACTTTTTTGCTATCACTTTTAAGTCTAGACCGAAGCTTCTTAAAAAACCATAAGGAGTCAGATAACTGACTGTGGGGATGATGAAAAATTTGGCAACAATAAAAGGTTTCTGAACACAATGGCCAAAAATTAATTCAAAATCAAACAAGTAATGAATCTGAGATGTTTCTGGCAGTGCTTGCCTGTGTTGCATTGCGTGACTTTACTGCAGTCTTGGTTCTGAACACATAACATGCACATTTTGCATTATGCATACACAAACACTGCCAAAGATTCAATATGGGGTTGCATAAAACTTTCTCAAGCACAAAGGAACTATGAGTGGAAAAAGTTTGAGAAGCCCTGGTCTAGACAATCAGCCAATCAATTGGGCCCTGAATTATGTAAATGCTCACACTGAAAAGTTTTAACAACTGGTTCTTTTTTTAAATTTTCAGTAGTATTTCATTTTTCCAAATACATGTAAAATAGTTTTCAAGATTCATTTTTGTAAGACTTTATGTTCCAATTTTTTTCCTCTCCTTTCCTACCCTTCTCCTTCCTCAAGACTCATGACCACATTTGGGGAGTAGTTTGACATTTCTTTCCCTAGCTTATTTTACAAATGGGGAAACTGAGCCAAGCAGAGTTAAATGCCTTGCCCAGGGTCACATAGCAAGCATCAGATTTTTCTGCCTGCAGGCCTGGCACTCTATCCACAAACTATGTAGGTGCAAATTATACTCTCTGATGCTTATGATTTATCAGAATTTGAACAAATACTGTAACTTTCCTGGGTCTCAGTTTTCTCATCTGTTTTCCCATTCTCATTCCTCATCAAATGAAGGGGTTGATCTAGATGTTTTCCGAGGTCCCTTCTAGCTATAAATCAATGAAATCAGAGAGACTTGTCATATCCTATAGATGTCATATACTATAAAAGAACTACAGCCCTAAGTAGAATTTAGATGTCTGCTTAATCAAACTTTAAATTCAGAGTAGTAATTAAATATTTTTATAATTTGATAGCTCTGTGATGCCCTTCAATATAGGTATGCCTTCTACTACTACAGATCATAATTTGTTCCATCCTGTAGGATCCTGCAGAGTGCATAGAGGTCTGGCCTGGAGTGGAGACAAATTCAGCCTCAGATACTTGCTAGCTAGGGGACTCTAGGCAAGTCACATGGTTCCTGTTTGCTTAGGTTTCCCCATCTGTAAAATGGGAAAACGATTACAACCATCTTCCAGAGTTGTTTCAAGGATTAAGTGAAACAGTAATTGTAAAAGTCTTAGCACAGTGCCAAACACAAAGTAGGAATTGTATAAATGTTTGCTGGATGATGATGATGTGTTTCAATGAATGCTCAATCTACTCAATGCCCAAGGGGTCTTATTGCAGTTCTTATTCTTTTTTCTTTTTTTTTTTTTTGCTTTTTGCTGAGGCAATTGGGGTTAAGTGACTTACCCAGGGTCACACAGCTAGGGAATGTTAAGTGTCTGAGACCAGATTAGAACTCAGGTCCTCCTGACTTCAGGGCTGGTGCTCTAATTGCTGCCCCACCTAGCTGCCCCTGGAGTTCTTATTCTAATTTGTGACTAACAATATAGTACCTTGGCTATCTATTTGCTCTTCAGCCTCACTCACTATATGAGGGATCCAACTCTTTTTCCAGTCATACATGTTCTTGATTTCAGTTATGCATCTTTTGCATGCAGGTCACCTTGGTGACTAGAGGCAACTTTTTTATAGCCAAGTAAAAGGAATGAGGACATTGCAATTGAAATCTTCAAAATCTAGCATCTGAAAATCTCCAACTGTATAGAGAGAATCAGATTTAGAGCCAAAAGTTCTCAGAGGCCATGTAGAGCAACTCCCTCATCTTACACATGAGAGAAGTCAGGCACAAGGAGATCTATTTCCCCAAAGTCTCCATCAGGGGAGGGATTCGAACCCAGGTGGTCTGACTCCAGTCTTAGTGCTTGCTTACACCCTGCTGCTAACAACATGGATGAAAAATTGCTAAAAACCACCCCTAGCTATAGTAAGTTGAGTATACAATTGCATGATTTCAGTATTGCTAAATAAAAATTAATGATTGAGGCTAAAAAATAGCCCTTAAGTTAACAAGTTTTAGAATTAGTAGTTTCACTTTCTTAAAGTGTTAGTATTAAGAGAAAATTGGGATGATTTTCTTAGAACTGATACAGAGCAAATTAAGCAGAACCAGGATAACAATTTATGCAGGGACCACAACATTATAAAGAAAAACAACTCTGAAAGACTTTAGGATGCTGGCCACTGCAATGAACAACCACAATTCCAGAGTACTGCAGATGAAGCATGCTAATCCCACCCACCTCAGATGCCTATAAAGTGCAGAAAGAGAAAGCGTTTTGGTTTTTTTTTTTTTTTTTTTTTTTGCATGGACAATGATAGAATTTGCTTTGCTCAATCATGCATATTTTATAAGGGTTTTCTTTTGTGTGCTTGTTCAATTAGGGGGCACGGAAGAAGTGGAATAGAGAAAATGAATGCTTCGTAACTGAAAAAATTAATGTTTTAAATGAGTGATAGGTAAAAAGTTATTTAGTACTTTACATATAGTAGCACTTTCACAAATTTTATTATCCCTATTTTTCACAGGACAAAACTAAGGTTTCCAGAGCCTTAAATGTTCCAGAAGTTAAATGAGTTTCCCACGATCTTAGTTCTTCCTACTTCTAAATTTTGCTCTCAGTGGTACCAAATAGGTGACCAGTAGGCTACTGTGGCCTACAACATTCCCAACTATAGCCTGAATCAAATTAAAATTCAACCAAAAAATGTTAACAAAAAATAAAAATACAATAAGACATACAGTAAAATTATATTTTAAAACTCAATATGCACCCTACAGGTATCCTTGTGTCCCTCATTTCTATTTGAATTTGATCTTACTACAAAAACACATTAATTATTTTTGGGGGGAGGGAGGAATTTAAGTTTAAGCACACTTGATACAACATTTCATTTTATGGTGTGGAACTTAATTATTCCACTGATATATAATTGGAATAAAAATATCCTATTGTGTGGCCCCATTGATTCTCTTATTTCAATATAAAAAGAGAAACACTTTAGGGATGATGATATCCTCAATGTTCAGGTGGTACCCAGATAGCATAATGGCATTCATTAAAGTGGAGATTTGTGCATGACTTGGAGTAAAAGAGAAAACCTGGTCCTAGTTAAATTCTTTGGGCAAAAACTCAAAATGATTCTGGCAAGTAGAAACACAGGTATTTATGGGTTCTGCCATAAGCCAGGTTGTGAACACTCCTTCTCCATGGCAGATTCCTGTAAGGTGACATCATCACTGGTACCAGAGATTTTTTGCTTGGATCAGTTGGTGATTTCACTGGCACAAGGAACCCCTTGGGGTTTAGAGTTGTAGTCAGAGGTTCCAAAAATTTGGTGGTACTGCCTGGTAAGCCCCAAAGGCACTATTTCATTACAATTAGTATTGCTAGGATGATGGCAACAGAAGATTAAGGGACTACAACAGAGTGCTTTTTAAAAAAAATTTTCCCCATTTCATTCACAAATTTGAAGACATTTATCAAAAACAAATTCCTAATCTAATCAAGGAATTATTTCATAGATTAATTAGGTAGTACTTATATATTAACAGTTTTATATCACCAATCCTTCAGTCCAAGTTTTCTAGAGACCTTAACCCCACTATCCTCCCTTTCTACCCCAAGGGATTTAATCCACAGAGATTTTCCTTGAAGCAAAAATACACAGATTGGAAGGTATATCAATCTTCACGCTAGTATCCTATATCTAGCCAGTCCAACACCTCTAAGCCATGCTTCATTTTACCCGTCCAGTATAGAATTCTTGCCATTTGGCCTGCTAGACACATATATTCCTCCCTGCCTACCCTCCCCCCCCCATTGTCCACCTTTTGTTCCAGAAACAAATCAAATTAATACTGCCATTGTTATTGGAAAGGATGAGTTATGATCCCCATTTTACAGATTAGGAAACTGACCCAGGGACATACAGCTAGTAAGTATCTGTTGTTTTATTTGAAATCAGATCTCCCTGACTCCAGGTATTAGGGAATATTTAGGTCCCCTCAGTTCCCATCCCCCAGATGCTCACAAGGTATGATGAGGTATGAATATTGGATGAAGTATAAATACCCAGTCTGAAGCAATGAAAAAGGGTGTTATGGAGAAGTCCCAAGAAGTATAGCCAGGTAGAAAATGAAGAAATACATAGCCTGAGCACCCCTCCTTAAATGGAGACTTTGGAAGAAGCTCTTTGCTCCTACATTTGGACGAATCAGTATGTATACACCTATTGCTTCTCCAGAAGAAATCATTCAAAGAATATACTCTACTAAATGTAGGTTACCCCCCCTCTCAATTTAGAACACTGCATTAGTTTTATGGCTGGACAATCTTTAGGGAATCACTTCCCATCAATAGCAATAATTATTTTAGTGTTTGGAAAAACATTACCAATGGAATACAAAAGGGAAAAAAGCAGCTATAAACCAGACTGAAAATGGAAGAAATACAATGTGTTAGGAGATGCATCCAAAACCACATTATTCCCACCCCATTTATCTGGACCAGAGGTGGAAACCTCTAGGAAGCCCGGCCTCCTGGCATAATTTCTCTTTAGCAGATGGAGCCATTGGCAGTTTAGCTTCCTCTCACCATTCCTTCTTGTTGGTATGTGTACTATGTCTCCTAATGACATGTTTCTTTAAATAAACCCCTTCATTAACACCATCATGCTTTCAGATATGCAGAAACATTCCTCAGTGCTTGGGAATGAGATTGGGAGGAATGGAAAGTCCAGGGGATTTTAGCTTTATATGGAAGTGAGTGATTGTTTCCATTTAGGTACATGACTATCAGAGAGTCTACACACACAAAACTGGCCAGTCTCCATCCCAGCCAAAATGAGTATAGGAGGTATATTAATTTCTTCTTGTCTTCTTCCTTATCTCATTTTCTCTGGGAGGGAAGAATCACAGAATTCCTGAATTCTGCCCCAAAAGGAAGGCCAAACACAGAACATGAGATAAATGGTCACTGGGTCTCTGCCTGAGGTGAGGAGGAACCGACTACTTCTTGGATCCCATTCCAATGTTAACTCCTAAGAAGTTTTTTCTGATATCAAGCTTAAATAGGCCCCTGTTTGACTTCTGCCCCATTGCTCTGAGAATAATTATCTTCCTGCTATTTTCTCCTATAGTCCCCCAGGCCTTCCAGGCTGCCCTGCTTCTGTGCCTTCTGGGACAAAGCAGGACAAGTGTAATCCCTCTTCCACATGGTAGCCTTCAAAAGCTTGACTATAACTATCATGCTCCTCTGTTTGTTCAATTACTCTTCTTAATCAATGCTTATTGAATGATTAATCCACCACTCTTCTTAATAAATGCTTATTGATTAATATGACATGGGCTCATAGCCTTCATCATCCTGGTAATTCTCCTTTGGACACTTTCCAGATTAGCAATGTCCTTTCTAAATGCAGAACTAAACATAATGCTGAAGATATGGCTTAACCAGGGCAGAGTACAGTAGGTCTGTCACATCTTTTTTCCTAGAGGTTATACTTTTCTTAATGTAATCTCAAATTTTATTATCCTTTGTGGGTATCATATCAGTCCAATAAAGTGCCCAAGTATTTTTAAAATGAACTGCTATCTCTCCCTCATTTTGCTCTTATGAATTAAATTTCTTAAACCCAAGTGTAAGTTATTATATGAATCTGAGAGGTTTGGAAGGTGGGCAACCTTCTGCTACTACCTTCCCACCTTGTTTCTTCCCTTTTCCCAGGAAAACTGAGAGGTCACCAGAACCCATCAGAGCTGCTTAACTGCTCAAATGGTTATCGGTGAGATAGATAGGTCTTCTTCTACTGAGGTGGACCATCAGGTTTTATTCCCTGCCTCCTAAGATCCTCTAGGGTTTACAATCTGCTCTGCTTCTATGCCCTCTAGACCCCCAATAACTTCATCTGACTTACTGATTTAACCTGCACCCTGTTAAAGAATTTTTAGGACTTTTGGACCTTTCCACTTATTCTGCAGTTGAACCTTCTTTGAAATTGTCTCCTCCAAGTAGTACATGAGCTCCTTGGGGGCAGGGACTAGCTCACTTTTTCTATTTGTATTTCTAGGATTTATCACAGGACTTAGAACATAACTAGTTTAATAAATTTTCATTCATCCATTCATTTATCTTATTTAAATTTTCTATCAACCCAAAATCCTAGCTTCTTAGAATCTTTTTGGACTTTGGCTCTGTTATCCAAAGTATTAGCTATCCTGAGTCGTGTGTCATCAGACCTTAAGACTAAGTTTTTCTTCTTTGATAGAGGGATGCTAGTTAGGTAGGATGGACTCTGATTGTTATTGATCTGTAGATTCCACATCTCCTGACAGTAATGAGATAAAAAGTAGTAGCTTCATTTAAAAAAGATGTTACTAAAAGAGTGAGTAATCAGACCTTTTAAAGCAACTCAGCTCCAACAGGTCACTGTCTTTAAGAGGTACTGACATCTGGAAGAATACCTATCAGCGTAACTTTCCAGCTTCTACAAATAGAAGGGACAAGACTTTTGAAGAGGAGGTCCTTAGTTGTGACTGAGTCTTGGGTGAAAGGGTTTGGGATGAATCTAAAAAAGAGCCTTAGGCTACAAGTACAAATTAGATCTTTATTTCCTTCTCTTACCTAATAATAACTGTGAGTAGTGTTTTTATATGTAGACTACAGAAGGGGATAAGACAGTTATGTTAATGGATTAGACAATCTAAATGGAAAGAATGAAACAAAATACTATGAAAGATTCAAAGAACAAAATAATAAAACTGAACAACCAAATTTCGTACTGAAGAAGTTAAAAATAATGCATTTCTCTTCTTTGCAGAGAGAGGAAACTATGGGTGCAGAATACTATATACACTGTCATATATAGTTGATGCATTAGTTTTTCCCCACTGAAATTTTTTTTAAAATAACTTAATTCTTTGTTACAAGGGTTGGCTCACTGAGAAGGGCAGAAAGAAGACCTATGTTCAGAAATAAAGATAATGTAAAAATAAAATAAATTAATAGAAAAATGTTTAAGTTGACATATCTAAAAGAATGGATTTAAGCACAGGGGAGATTAATGATTGAGAAGAAAATTAGAAGGATGGATTTATGTACTTTTTTTATCCTGATAATATACAACCTATTACTCCTATAATCCATTTAAACACCCCATGTAAAACCACACATAGTATCCATACTATAATTACTAAACGCAATGTTTATTTTATTTCTGAGATAGTTCTGTCCCCAACACACAAGTGCATATTAATATTCCCACTCTCTGGTGCCCTAGAAAACATATTCTAATATCAAATATAAGCATTTATACTAAAAACACAAAACATACATACTAAAATCACACATTAACTTAGCAATACTTTGCAATTTTTTATCTTCAACAACTATCAGCATCTTGAAGTTTTCTCTTTCATCTATGAGTCCAACAGACTCTCTTTTCTAATAGACTAAAGGGCTTTCTTCACCCTGATCTTCTTATAGAAGGGGACTTACCCCCTAGGGATCTGAAATTAAAAACTTATCTCCTACAAGTTTCCCAGAATTCCCATAACTCTTATCCCTTACCTTTTGGGAGACACTAAAAAAAATGTGTTATTCTTTCATAAAGAAAAGATCTGGGTTCTAAGAGGGCTTAAATTCATAAACCCTAGAACCAGAAAAAATTTACTTAATTTCTAGGTCACCAGATGGAACAGAAAAGCATCTATTAAATTTTTACTCTGTGTCATGGATTGTGTTAAGAAGGCACTGGAGATACAACTAGAATAATGAAATATTTCTTATTCTCAAGGAACCCACATTCTAATTAAGCGAGAGTATATAAAAGGACTCTTTCTTGGTTCAGATAACAGTAAATGTCACTCCATTCTCCCTATCCCTACCCTAAAACTGCCTAAAAAGCTTAGGAATTAGAAATGGAAGGTTTTCTAGATAAAAATGTAACCTTATTCTGCTATCAGTTTTTCAAAGAATATGTCATAAAATATTAGCAGATGTCAAAGGCTGAAACCTTGAATTACCTCCTACTAACTTCAAATCTTAAGCAACATTGGATTTCATCAGTATAGGCATTTCTCCCTTACAACTACACATCACA